>BPLT01000025.1:3517500-3736326 GCA_019656295.1 Rhododendron mucronatum var. ripense
AAATATACTTTTTGGAGCAAAATAGAAAATTTACCAACTTTTATCCACTAATTTTACAAAATGGACACTTATTAAAGGACAGCCCAAAACGAAATACTAGACTTTAAAAAAGGGACTGAGAGAGTATAATTGATAAGATTGAATTGATTCAATGACTAATATGTGTTCTCCTACTCTTAATAATTTTCAGTCATCGGGATCAATTATAGATGAGTAGTTGGGAACCCATGCTCCTTTAGATCCCGACTCCCAACCATACATCCGACTTGTCCCAGAAAGGGTCGTCCATCTCACCGTTCCAGTCGTACGTCCCCCTCTTCCGTTCATAAGTTCCTGCATCAGACGGCTCGTACATCTTCATCTCTGGCCAAAGCGAAAAGAAAGTCAAAAAGGCGGCGCCTTCGGGCAGTTTTTCCCAGTCCAAAAAAACAAAAAAATGTCAAAAAGGCGGCAAGGAGAGGAGGAATTGTGGGCCGCCGGTGAGGAACGAATTTGTGGGTTTGTGTGGCGTACGTTTGGGAACGATTGTAAAGGATAGGGTTGGGAGTGAAACGGAATTTGCTCCATCTGGAGGGCTGTTTTGGTCATCTTGCATGCCTTGAGCTCCGACACTTGTCATTTTTTTAGCCAGCCAGCCAGGAATTGTGGATTATTAACCGTTGGGTCAATAAGCCAAAATGGTTTATTTTTTAGTTCTTATTTAACTTTTTTTTCTATTTGTTAGTTTTTCGTCAATTTTTTAGAAATTATTGATTCGTCATGACAAGAGAAATTTAAAAATTTAAAAATTATTATCAAAATTTAAATTTTTTGAACAAAAACAAAAACAAACCAATAAGCCAATTTTTCATTTTTATTCAAAAAAAATTCGATTTCAATCGTAATTTTTTACTTTTTAGATATTCACAAAAACTTGACGAAAAGCTAGCAAATGCGAAAAAAATTGAAATAAAAACAAAAAAAAATAAGTCATTTATCTTATTAGGCCGAAGGACCCTTGCTTATTGGACATCAAAAAGCCAATAAGCGTGGCTTAATTTTTAAGCAAACAAAAAGTATTTATTTTTTGAATTAAAGGTAATGTATTACTCCATGAGAGAATAAAATATCTCGTAAAACGGAAATAAATTCTTATTTTTGAAGAATGAAAAATGAGGGAGGGGGGGTGTGTGGCATTAAACAGAGTGAGAGAAAGTCCGAAAAGAGTGGGGGTTTTCTCCCTCACCAATCCATAGTTAATATGTGAAAAACAATCGTTATGTTTCTTACGGAAGTTGGATTCTCAAAATTGGATAAAATAAATTGGAAACTGGATAAATAAATTGACACGGAGAGAGTATATAGTATATTATAGTATGAATATATGTTATGAAATTACTGCCTTTCACCATGATACTAAACAAATTAACAGTCATGGGCCTCTCACAATATAAACGTTTTTTTTTTTTTTTTTTTCTACCAGCCTAAAACTTATTCAAATAGTCTATTTTCATCGCCTTCCCAAAAAAATCTATTTTCATCACTATGGACCATTACACATTTAGAGAGAGAGGGAGAGAGATTTGGGGTTTTTTTGGCAGTCTCCGTTCAACATATACAGTGGGCATTTGTGTCATATATGGAGAATAATTTTGTTCACCTTTCTTCGAAACTGATAAACATTATTCTCTATGTGATTAGTGAAAATTTTAATAGGGTTTGCAGAATCAATACACTTTTTGATAATAAAGAGTTAGGGAGCGTTTCAAAAAACAAAAAGCAAAAAAAATACGTATGCATTTTTACCCTATCGTTCACACAAGTTAATAAGTTTTGGCATTTTATCAAGTTATTTTCCAAAACTAACAACTTGTTAACAAAACTGTTTTTCTACAGTAACTTTACTCACAAACCATCTACAATTATTCACTATCGGAAACGATTTGATATTTCTCAACAACTTATTCACTATTGAAAATGTCTAACAACTTGATTGCAACAAATTCATTCTAAAAACTTATTCACTTAAAAAAAAAACGCCCCCTAATTTGTGGTTGAAATTAACATGGATTCCACCAATCGCAAAGAGAATAGTATCACCCTCATTGAAAGAAAGTGAACAAAATTATTCTCCATTGGAATGGCTAATCTGGTGTAGTCGTGGGATTTACAATCCCATGGCATGGCATTGCCAAACAAAGATTATTGGATGCTCCACAGAATACACCATCTTATACCACCCTCCAAACCTGCTATCAAACAAGGTCTAAATGTTTGTCTGATTTAGATCCTATTTGTTTTGTGATTTTAAATTTTTTGCACACGATTTTCAATAAAAAAAATTTATTTATCTTTTTCTATTCATTATTTTTTTTTAAAAATTCTTAAAAACCAAACCAAACCAAACCAAACTGTTGATAGTGCGTTGAACTTTCTATGCACTATCAATGGTTGTGGAGCTAGTTTGTACACGGAGCTTCAGCTAGTGGACACCTGGACGATAGACCGGTCATTGGATAGATTATGGACCATGCCGGATATGAGTGGCTCTATTTGCACACACTCTTCACTCACCACCAAACAAACCAAAACAGAAGGGAAAAAAATGACCCTAAAGCTGAGGCCTTGGCTCTCTCAATCTAGCCATGGCATCAACAATTTCCCCTTCCACTTCTCCCCTTCGCTACTTCTACACTAGACCCATTTCAAGATTTGCTTTCAACTTCAAAATCAGAGCGTCGTCTTCATCACCAACTACCATGGCCGCCGCCGCCGCCAAGGTAGTACCCGCCGTCATAGTTGGCGGCGGAAGGGTCGGAAGGGCGTTGCAGGAAATGGGAAACGGCGATGATGTTTTGGTGAGGAGAGGGGAGTCTGTGCCGTTGGATTTTGCTGGGCCCATATTGGTTTGCACGAGGAACGATGATCTTGAAGCCGTTATTCAATCCACTCCTCAGTGTCGATGGAGCGGTACTATTTCTAGCCACCTGATCGATTACACTCAGAAAATTCTTGATCTTTCTTGTATAGGAATTGAATAGATTTTGGGCATTTTGGATTTGATTTTTTGTTGTTATTGTTCTGGGGTAATGTTTTTTCCAGAGGTGTTCAAGAAAACCACCCGAACCGTAAAACCGGTCCGATCCGGACCGAAGCGTCCTATTTGGTCTGGTTCTATGGTGCTGCAGTCAGGTTATGGTTCCAAAAAAAATAAGAAATGTTAATTTTGGTTCGATTACTAGTTCTCAATTAAAGAACCGTGATTATAACCGGACCGGACCGTTTAAAACTAATATATATAATTATATAAAAATAAATATGTGTGTAATTTGGTAGGTTAATCTAGTGCTGCTCAAAAAATCTGGTGAACAATGAAACCGATCCGGACCGAACTGATCGGTACCTTTTGGATTTTGTCCGTGGATTAATGGTCTGGACACGGATTGAAAAATTAGAAAATCGTGACTCGCAGTTCGGTGCACGGATTTTCATTACGAAATCGTGGATTAACTGAACCGGACCATGAGATATTTATTTTATATAAATAATATATATGTGTGCATTTATATAATAAATTGTTAGTAATGTTAACACTTTTTTCCACCAATTTTAGTATTTTATCTTAATAATGGGATATAGTGTAAATGTACATAAAATATAGGAAGTAAATCGTAGTTTTTTTGTAAAAATTATGGGTAACCTTAGTTGAGTTTCAGTAGTTCGTTTCTTTTCCGGTTCTTTTATGTTATGTAATGTACTATAATGATACAATCGTACTAATGTTTTAGATTCTTTTGAATTTGATTTCTGAAGTAAACCTTTGCTAGTTTATGTAACAAGTATTTTCTGGTGGTGTTAAACTTAATTCTGAATGTAACATTCTTCCCTTTTATTGTGGAATATATGCTTGAGCTTTATTTTTGCTAAAATCCGTGGACAAAACCGTAACCGATTCGCGAGTCACGGATCGGATTGGAATCAAACCGTAGGACTTTTGGTTTGGACACGGATTTCATTTTGTAAAAACTGTGACTAGCGGTTCAGTACTCGGATTCTAGAAATCTGAACCGAACCGGACCGCGAGCAACCGTAGGTTAATCTATTTTTTGCTAAACTTACTTTATTTAGAGATAAAATCTCATTAGGAAAGTTTTTATTTTCTTCCTTCTTTTTCTATTCTAATAGATTACCTTCTTATTCTTTCAATTCTTTACAACCTTATTTAACGGATTAGTCTTTATAATTTCAATCTCACGTCTCTCTTTCTCACACACCGGCGATAGGTTTGGATGGTAATTGGATAGAATCGGAACCGTAACCAAACCAAAACCGGACTGGTTTTGCGATTTGGTTCTGGTTAGGTTACACTCATATATTAATTAGGTTCTGGTTCTTAATTTCCTAGAACCGTTTGAAATGGTCCGGTTTTTGATTTTCTAGGTAACCGGACCGTGTACACCCCTAGTTTTTTTGGTGGGTTATTTAGCTTTGAAATTTAGGTAGATTAGACTTTAGAGCATTAATGGCACTAACAAAATGGGCAGAGTTCCCAAGAATTGGTGCGTAATCCAACATTGCCATTTCAAGTGGGGTAGAGTGCAGTTGGTGCCTCTCTTATACTCCTATGCACATGGGCAGAGTTCGATTCCCGTAAGTACCCATCCCCCTCCCCAAGTCCCCTAGGATAAAGTAAATTAGGATTAAGGAATGGCAAAAAAATATATATATATGTTCCAACATTGCCATTTGCCCATTTGGGTAATGTCTTGATGGAACATTTTCATTGTTTAGAGCCTAAGTAACTGCAACACCATAGTCATTCTTTGGCTGGCGAGAGTGCCAAAATGCCATGTTGCGAATGTGGTCGTATGAATGGTCGACAGGGGAAAATATGGCTTGATTAATGTATGTGGGCCTGTCAGGAGGAAAACGGCCTCTGTATCAAAATTTAGCATAAGATTCTATGTATTGTCAATGGATTTAGCTACCCATTGTCGTTTAGTGATCAAATGGGAAGTGAGGTAAATCCATTAGAGATGCTCATATGTTGCATTCACAGTCGGGAACACTGAGGTTATGTGGAATGATAGTTATACCAATTTTTGAGGTGCAATTTATGTGGGTTGAGGGTTGATGTATTTGAAATTGAATTTACGTAGTTATGATAGGTCTAAGCTCATGCAGGTAACTTATCAATGATGTTTTGTGATTGAAATTTCATTTTTGTTTCCTCAAAAAAATAAATTCACTTTTGTAGAACACGGCGTCACTTTCCTAGTTGCAGTAATCTCATTCTTGACTTGAATGGCATGATATATCAGAGCAATGCAATACAATATGTCGAACATGCAAAATTGTATTACCCATTTGGGTTGTTCACGAGTCTTTCTGCAATGCATATTAACAATATAGCAGATTTGGTTTTCTTCCAGAATGGAATGCTGGAGCCGTGGTTTCATAGTAAAGGTTTGGGTGATGCAGACCAAGTTTTGGCATATTTTGCCATATCAAAGCTTGGCGAACCTCCTATTGACGGAAAAACAGATACTAATCCTGAAGGCTTGACTGCTGCTTTCGGGAAATGGGCATCTGCAGTGGCAGCAAGATTACATGCTGGAGGCCTTTCTTGCAAGGTAACACATTTTTGTATAGAAGTAATCAAGAACCTGAGACTAGGTTATGGGCAGCAATAATGGCTTCAGTTTAGGAGTGACTAAGAATAATCTGGCTGCTATGCGTTTTATGGAAGCCTAAGAGTATCTTCAAACATGGTTTGAGGTATTGCTGCTATTGCATGTAAAAGCGTGATACTCCACTGGCGTGTAGGGACTTGGTCTCCCTTTTCCTTTGGTAATTTACTAGCAAGAGGAATCTCTCTCTCTCTCTCTCTCTCTCTCTTGGGTCATAAATTCTACGATTTTTGTTTGTACCTTTTCTTGTACACACATCGCTTCAGAAAAGCTTCTTTTTTTTTTTTTTCTTATGAAACATGTATATCTCCAAATTTTGTGGAGAACAATTTGAAAGTTTGTATGCCACTAGACAAGAGTAGGAGGCAGAGTTTACTTTATTTTAGTTGTATCGGATAAAAGATTATTGTTTAAAAAAATCCGTTCATTTTTTGGTGATCATTTTTTGGTGATATGTACTAGGTCCTTGACAAAGATGCTTTTCAGAAGCAGATGCTGGAGAAACTTATATGGATATCGGCATTCATGCTAGTTGGGGCACGTCATCCTGGAGCAACTGTTGGTGTTGTTGAGAAGGAATTTCGCTCTGAGGTAAGGCAACTGCTTAAATCTTCAAAGTGTAAAGAAACGATACTTAAAATTCCTTCTTGTGTTAAGATTTTGTATGTTACTACATGTTGTTTATTACGAATTTTGGAAGGTGTCTACTTGTACCTGGAGGTCATACTAGAAACTTTATTTGGAGGTCATGCTAAAAACTTTGGTCCTGGCTCTACTGAGGTCCTAGAATTAGAAGCCTTGTAAGTACAACTTCAACATTGTTTGTATGCTCTAACAAAATCTATTTTGTGGTTAAATACTTTAACAACTACACCTCTTACAACGACAATGATATTTGACTTTCTTTGCTTTTGGCGAAGAAATTTTTAGTTGGGTGGCTGGTTTTGGATTACTTTGAACCCGTTTATACGATTTGGGTTGAATCACCTTTTACCCTGCTTGTCAACTTTTGTGTCACCTGTTTTCTTTTGTTCCAATTCATCCTACTGTTTCTGGTCCATACGCTGCTGGTTAGGCAAATGCAAGTATATAACCAACTGGAAGTTAAGACTTGATCAAACTGATATTTCATCATTTCAGGTTTGTAGCCTCATCGTTGAACTAGCAGCAGCAGCGGCCGCTGAGAAAGGGATAGTTTTTGAAAATGGCATGGAAGATAGATTATGTGCTTATTCACGGACTGTAGCTCACTTCCCAACAGCAGTTAAGGAGGTAAATAGCGTTAATCCCCAAGAACCAAGGAATAAAATTTCGTTCTGTTTCCATGAAATGGTCAAAAGGTTTCCCGTTTCTAGGAGACCAAAATGATCCAGCTGTTCCTATGTTTTGACTGTCACGTATCTAGATATAACAAAACATATCGGAAATTTGCGAAACATACAAAAACTTTGGGTTGTTACAGCACCTCTTAGAAATACCCAACATTCTCAATTATTTTTTTAACTTCCATTTTGTTTCAGCTGTTTCCGAAACGTTTCCTTTTCCTAGCTAACCAAAATAAATCTTCAAAACAATTTTCCTTTTAATCCTTGCCGAGTGCTAATGGTGTGACTTGGTGAATGACTAAATGTTATTAATTTTTTTGACTAAGCACTGTGTTGAATACCTGCAGTTCAAGTGGAGAAATGGTTGGTTCTATTCCCTGTCCAAAAAGGCAATCGCAGAAGGGAAACCAGATCCATGTCCGCTACACACTGCGTGGCTAAAAGAACTCAAAGTTGTCTAGTACCATTCAGAAATGAGTAATAAAAGATTCTGTTGTCGAATTGTGTTTCTCTAATCAGTTACGTGCTTTTGCATTCTGATTGTTTCTAGGGTTCTGTCAGTATCATAGCCGCAGTCATGCGGTCTTGCTCTTAGAACAAATCTACTATGTAGTGTTTCACATAAATGCATCGTTCGTAATATTGTTGATGAAGAAACCTCATTCCATAAGGGATGATTCACTGTGTTCTTCTGTTGAGTTAAATGAATCAATTTTTCAAGGATGGAATTTTCAAACCCCTCTCGGATTCAAGATGGAATGGCCTAATTGGAATATGATTTGCTTTCAACACAAAATATGATTTGTTTTCATCAAATCTACTACACAAAATTGATTTGTTCAGATAATTAATAATATTCGATCCACTTAATTTTATCATAGATAATTTATGGAGTACATAGAGACCCAAAAAATGAACTGGGAAAATCATAAAATGGGGCTATAGTAGTTTCAGTTTCATTGTGCATCACATGAAATATCATTATATGAGAATACATCGACTCCAGTCTCCACGTTAAACTCTCTTATTATATGCAGCCTTATAAAATGAAGACTGAATTTCACTGTTGAGATGATATACAATATTTTATATTCGGCTGATGGTTCCTTACTCATAAATTGAATCAACAGACAACTTGAAATTCCGAGGTCAGCGCGAGAAAAACATGTGAAATCACAATACTGACTCTCTCTCTCTCTCTCTCTCTCTCTCTCTCTCTCTGCACACGCGGCCGACGCAAAAGGGACAAAAGGAACTTGTGGGTTTGATCAAATTCACCATCATTTTCTGCCGACATTGGTCAGGAGTTGCCTCTCTGTCCCACCTTCCATTTTTTACCCCTCGGGCAAAAAAGAAAAACTCCAGGAGAGTATATGCAGGACAGTTGCTCGTAAATTCTTTCTTCGAAGTAGGCTTTACTCAGCCCTAATTCAAGTTTGAATGCTCCTCCACCTGTTCAAACCTCCACATCGTTGAATACAGACACAACGTAGAACGAAGCCATCAGTCCTCTCAATAGGCGAGTTAAAGTCATGAATGTCGCAGGAGCTTCCAACAAGAAAAAATGATTTCTATTCTCAAATTTCATAATCAATATCAGTAATGTTGTGCGAGGTGGATTGCTTGACCAGCCTTCCTTGTTCATCGTAAAGGTCTAAATTCTCACATGCAGAAGGAAATATGCTTCCAATCACCTGGCCTTGAACAAAAGAACACTGGAAGATACGCTTCTTCTTGTATGTTATTCCAACAGACATGTCCCGAAAAGTGACATTCCTCACAGGAATTTCTTGGCTACCATAGATACGGACCGGGATGCGAACTCCTTGACCACGAATTCCGATGAAGTTTATGTTCTCAATGATCGGAAGGGCTTTTGGGTCAAATCCTTCATCCGGGTGCTCGTTGTAGTCCGTTTTTATTACTATCCCAACCCTGACGTTATCTAATGTCAGGTTCTTATAGGTTATATCACGAACATAGCCACCCCTACCAGGACTGGTCTTAATCCTGACAGCCCTTCTTGAATTCCACACACGGAGATTCTCCACAGTGATATTTGAGACTCCACCGGACATTTCACTGCCAATCGATACTCCAGCACTGTTGAGATTGACACTGATTTCAGTGAGAAAGTATCCAAGAAATGGTAGGGTACAGCCTGACAGAAACTCATGATTATGCGTATCTACTACCCAACAATTTTCTGTTGATGCAGTTACAGAATACAGACACTTAAGGCCAAGATCTCCAATGCCTAGAAAATTTGAAATCAGGTCATGAAAGCATAATGAGAATACCCCGTGGGAATTCGGAAATTTCAAGCAGCATGCAAGAATGGTGACAAAGGTCAAAATACAAATTCTGGCCATGAAAAATTTGGAAGAGTAGCAAATAGCTAGTAACATTTCTAAGATGGCAGAACTAAGAGCTTACACGTTATAACTCAGGTAGCGACTAACTTACCAAAAAAAACTCAAAGTAGCAACTAGTCTCAAGGAACAGGAAGAACAGCAAGAGGAGGAATTTGAGATCCTCTTCCAACAAATTGAGTACAAGATCTCCATTATTCCACTTTGTTGTAAACAAGATTCATGCTTGACGTTTGCATGACTACACTCATCATTGCATGATTTACAAAATGACAAATGTTGGCACCAAAGCGAGAACCATGCAAGTGCAGGGGAATGAATGCATGATTATGGATGTATGGTTTGAAGCCGGATTTTGTGTGCAGAAAACGGACACATATGCCAAAATGGAATGATGATACAGAAGAAATCTCACCTTACCATAGAGCGTACAACAAGATTACGAATGAGAATGTTGGCAGAAGGTCGACCATAAGCAATTCCATACTGATCCCAGCCGCTCTTTATTGCAATTCCATCATCGCCAACACTAATATAACTATCTTCTATGACCACGTTCTCACATGAATCTGCATGAGTCACCAAATATGTCAGTACCAGATGGCCAAAATGATAAAACGGACACTCAAAATGCATGCAACAATCATCTCCGTTTTGAATCAAAGTCTTTCTTCTCCGTGAAATAGCATTACAATTTTTTTCACATTTGTACTTCAGGCTTTCAAGCACCATAGACAAGATTTCAGATCTTCCCAGGAGCTGGAAAACATCATCCCCTGCTAAAAGCTTAACAACTGCCCAGCAGAAAACAAAAACAAAAACAAAGAGAGACAAAAATAGCCACATTTGTGCCACTTCACTTCTTCATGGGGATTCAATTTTTCACCATCTAGTGTGATTTTTTCCAAAGAGCGCAAGTTCATAGGACAACACTTGTGCAACAAACGTTGTTGAACACATTATGAATTCAAAGCAACAAGATTAGGTTTATCGACTGCACACAGAATGCAGTTAAGCAACTCCACCAATATGCAAGTGTGGCGTAATCGAGGCTCATCATGTATTCATTGAAAAAAACACTGGAGCAAACTTACCAGGATCTATTCCATCAGTGTTAGGGGCATCGGACAATGGAGCCAGGATGGTTACATTTCTGATGGTGACATTACTGCAATCATAAGGATGGAGTGTCCAGAAAGGAGAATCACGCAAAGTTATGTGGGAAATCTCAATGTCACTTGACCACATGATCTGCACAAGGGGCCCCCTCGTGTGATTAAGAAGTTTCTTTCGATACTTCTCCCACCATGTTTTGCCTTGTCCATTTATGGAACCATTATGCCCTGTCAGCCATTTGTAGAACCATTAGTATGAGTTTTTTTATTTTCTAAAAGCAAGGATAAATTATGAAGCCCACTTCGTTTACAACCACATTGAATTCAAATCAAGTTGTAGTTCAACAAAACTTATGGCCTAGTATGCCACATCAACACAAATGAAACATGGTCTAGTTCATAGGAATCATTCTATCCATGCCAAACATTGACTGGCATAGCACATAAATAAAATAGAGCTAAAATCAGTGTTTCAATCTGAGAGTCAATGTTTTACTATATACACAGGCCATATATCATCAAGTTCCCTATCTAAAGCCATCAAAAACCAATTTACGACTCAAATCCACCACCCAAATCAAAATGCTGATACAACGGAAAGGAAATGGCACAAAAAGTGAATAACGGATGAAGGATTCCGGTGATCTAACCTGTTATAACAACATCCTTGAGATTTTGACCATGGATAAGACTCCCGTAACGAGGCCCAGGACACTCTCTTCCATACCCATATGATGGCAAAGGAGGCATCAGTGGCCAATACTTCTCATCCTGCCACATGCCATGTAAGAGAAAAAGTTTACAAAGCTTGAATAGTAAAACAACAGCTATAAGTTATAACCAAGATTTGGGTGAGTGGAAGAGCAATTTCAACCATGTTTATGCAGTAATGATGCCCATGTACATATACGAAATGTGGCCAGAGAAACTGCTTATCTCATACAAGGAAAAGGGATGTTTCACCATCAACATTGAGCTGCAAATACCAGCAAATATGTTCACACAAGAAGATTTCCCCCCTTCTTATAATCTTTCCCCATTTTTTTTATCGAAGTAAACCAAAATTATCAGCTTACATAGAAGATGCCAATTATGATACATGCATACATAAGACATGCCACCTCTCTGGCATTCAAATTTGGTGATGGTCTGATGGTCATATCTATCTTCCAAAAATCAACTTTTTCAATTTCTTTTTTAGTGTGTACGCAAATCATCTCTCTCTTTTCCTCATTTCCAAATCTGGAGATTACCAAATTTGGCCAAGTACTATGACTTTATGCAATCTCACTCACAAACTTTGCAAACTCATACGAGCAATGATGAATCCTAAAAACAGCAAGAGAGTTTACACTTGTTCTCCTTTTGATTTCCTACATTTACCAAGCAGCTAAAAAGAGTACAGCGAACATCTCTATTTTCTCTCTTTTCCAAATCCAGAGGTTTTGCATTTGTCGAAATAATAAGGGTTTCCACCAAATTTACCCAACCTATGCAATTTTACACATGAGCTTTCCAAATCATAAGACCAATTACTAATCCTAAAAAACAGGACAAGGGGTTTTCCACTTTTGATTTCCTACATTTTCTATCCACCTTAACAGAGTCCAGGAAAATGTATATATGTACAAATACAAATAGACAACATATGTCAATTATCAATAATAAAAGCAACGCACATTCGGTGTGAAAGAGTCAGTTCTGAGGGAGGCTCACACTTTATCCTTTAACTATCTAAAGAAACTGCCAAGAAGAAGAAGAAAAAAAACTACCGCCCCAAATTTATTCCCCCCTCTTTTCTACTTTCACATTTAAGATTTTTCTCTTTCCATCTTTCGGATAACACAATTTGCAATAGCATCGCACTTGCCTGGGCGTCTAATATATACTATATGAGAATGATTTTTGCACTACACATTTTATAAATGCAATCTAAAAGTTTTTCAAGTGCTTATCATTACACATTACTAAAAGACAAAAATCATTCCCCCTATGTATATATTTATATACATGTTATAGTATCTGTATTCATAAATTAAGCCAAAAAAATGAAAGATATAGAATAGTAATACGCACATCGATTCCAAGTATAACAGCATTCTCCGCCAAAAACAGAGTCATGTGGCTCGTGAGATTGAACGGCGCTGTGAGCCAATACCCAGGAAGAACATTAAGCTGACCGCCACCCCTCTTTCTAATTTCCAACACCGCCCTCTCGAACGCCTCCGTATTTACCGTCACGCCATCGCCCACGGCGCCGAAGTCGCTGATGTTGAACGCCACCGTCCGGAGCCTCGGGATGGGCCGCGGCGGCGGGGTCCAGCGGCGAAGCAGCAGGAGGCGATCGACGGCGCTGCGTTGCCATAGGATGATGAGGGCGAAGCCGAGGGTCCAGAGGACGGTGAGCAGGGTCTGGTGGGATGAGAGGAGGAATGCGATCCAACGGTTGGGGTCGGGTTTGCGGTGGTGGTGGTGGATTCTTGATGGGGTTTCTGGCATGGGGAGGAAGGAATGAGGAGAGTTTTTAGGGTTTGGGATTGGGGAGAACGGGGGAGGTCGTGAGTGGGGGGAATGTGACAGTAGATGCAAAGTAGAGAGAGAGAGAGAGAGAGAGAGGGCACTTTCTGATAACTGATGAGAAAAACTGAACGACAAGCGAAGAATTTGTTACTAGCTTTTTATTTTTTTGGATGGTGGTTTAAATTGAAACATGTCCACGGTCAAATCATACAAATTTGAACCGTCTATCACTAATTAAAATTTAAACCGTCAAGCATTGATTGTTAAAATAAGCGTCCAGATCAACCGCTCCCCACCTCTGGAGAAAGATGCTTGGCATCTCCCATTCTCAATTTTGTAGCGTGGTTCAAGAGGTATTCTTTACAAATTAGTACTATTAAGTTGGAGGAACATAAAAAAATAATAAGACTTGAGAGAATTAAGGAAAATACATTGGTCGAAAAAACGTTGTCAATAATCATTGACTACGCAACCATTCAGGAATTTCAAGATTCCTTCGGTAAAAAATATGCAGGTAAAGTGTTCGAGAAGAGACTTCTGCTACATAATTCTTGATTCCCAACTTCTTTTTTAAATCTGAATTCATGATTCCCAACTCTCAACGAAAAATAAATCATACTCGGTGGACTGCATAATTAGACAATGCCTGTTTCAGAAAACATAAAATAAAAGGGATAACATAACCGGAATACAAATCAAAATCGGCCCATCGGTCGAGGTCGTGCAGTCTGTTATAATGGGACCTTCCGCGCAGTGGACGGTGAGATTAGTTTTTCAGAAATAAGCAGTTCCAATTGAGCAGAATCCCATTCAAGTAACCATTTAACTCTCCATTGGGGCATAGCTATTCATCGATGAGTGACTTCCCAAAGTGGATGCTAAAACAGAATGAAAGATCTCCTCTGTCAAAGTGTTACTCAATACAGTAGCTAATAAAGGCAGAATCAGAGAGGGGAGAAGTTAAAGAAGGCAAAAAAAAGATCCAGCACATCTACCATACCCTAGCCAGAAGCAAAAACACCCCGAGTCCCACACCAACAATGAGTTACTTAATAAAGATGAACAAATACTCCTGAGATACAATAATCATGCTTTCTCACAAGACGATTGCTGAGGTCGTTACGCACGTTTTCCCAAACAAAATTACAGCTGGGGCCTGATGTGCCTTTTGGTTGGGTTCCCATCCGAAGCTTACGAGTGTGATCAAAATCGTTCATTCTGTTCAGCAAGTTTGTCATCCATGCCAAAAGTGAGACTAATAAGACATTGGCACTCACATGAACAAAACACATTTTTCTATGAGGTTATTCTTAAAATCATAGCTATTAGTACTTTTTAAAAGGAAAAAATATGTTCTCATTCATGTGGGTGCCCACGTCCAATGAATCTCGTTTTTGGCATACACGACAAACTCGGTGGGCCGAACAAAATGAACGGCTCCGAACACACTCATAAGACCGCGATGGAGCCCAATCGAAGGGCACAGCACCCTGTTGTACGACCTCCCAGTTCCAACAGAATTCTAGGGCAATTAATATACACTACTACACATGACTGACAACCAATGAGCTAGCTCTTGAGAAGAAGAGAATCACCACCACTATCTGCTTTTCTATCACCAGGAGGCTAGTAGAATTTCAGTTTTCCTTTAGCCAGAGTTTCTTTTGCTTGCTCCACGTGGCACAGTGCCTTCTGGGTCCCGGACAAACCAGAACATGATTCGCCAGACCCTAAAGTGACAGCAAAATACAGGTAAATTGTGCAGAGAAATGCCAGAAGGGCGAGGGCTGTGAGGAGGAACCGGTGCCGCTGGAGGAGAGAAGAACAGCTTCCCAATTCATCCCCCTTCGAGTACTGCTTCCTAGATAATGATGATGAGAACATGTTTAGTGCACCCTGTGACCTCCGATGTGGAGAGGACACAACGCCGTCAAGAGGCATAACTTAATCTGACTTCCTTCTGCCACAATAAAATTCCTGCAATTATTGAATTAAAGATGATTGACAACTAATGGGTCAAACGTCCATCGGGACATTGAATGCTAACTAATAAAATCATAAAATCAAATATTTGAGTCCATTGGTGGCTCCAGAATAGGTTTAATCCACCTTTGGCCAAGTCCACAACAAAGCTACTACTACTACTACTACAAGCTTTATCCTAGAACTGAATCAAGAAAGCAAAACCGGTGATAGATAAGCAAAACAAAAATAACATGCACCAGCTTCAAAGTAATTCCAATTTACGACTTGGGGTCTGGGCCTAGGACACCAGTTAGAAACATGCATTACCAAAATTATAATTTCAATAACAAAGTTTTCTCCCATACACCTATTTCCACAAGGACTAGCTTGCTCACACTGGTCACCAAGAATAGATTATGTCGTCATACAATTAGTGGGAAAGGAAAATAAATCCTTCCTTACCGAGTGGGTTATTTCAGCAGTTGATTCTGGCAGGGTTCATAAATTTGGGATAGTAACACTGCTCCAAAATGTTTCTCTTTTTTTGGCTCAGCTATTAAAAGTTGCCTGATTAACATCTCTACATGCTCCTTCATATTTTTTTCAAGGCACGATTAGGCATTAAGAGGACTCATATTCATTCTTTCACCAGTTTGCAGCTTTTATACCCTCTATAGATCCATCATATAGCCACCTAAGATCTTCAATTTCACTTCCTGCTACATGTTTTGACATTGTTGAGCTACTCGAGCCAAAGAATTCCTACCTATAACTTCTTTTTACCACTTGAACAACACCAAAAAGTCTAGGAAGTCATAAAACTTGCATATAAGTTTCAAATTCCCTTAACTTCCGAATTTATATGGGGCGTTTGTTTGAATGGACTGATAGTGAAGGGATATATAGTCCCTTGGCAGATATAATCCCAATGGACTAACAGGCATGGGATTAATAGTTCCATATCTCGCAAGGCAACATATATCTTTGTTTGTGTGGTATTCCATATCTGATGGATATTTAACCCTAAATGCACAAGCTTCAACGTCTAATCTATATGCTCAAGTCCATCCAAACAAAATCATAAAAACACATAGCATACTAAAAGACTCAAGAGAACAATAGGAAATTATATAGACAAGGATAAAGGGTGGTAGCTTGCCTCCAACTAATCGAGGAATTGAACATATGCAGAAATTACCAGCCAACTTTGAGACAATTCACCAACCAATGGACCAAGCTAGCACACAGAAGTTCAATTACTTCTTTTGAGGACTCAAAAGGAAAAGACGAGTTTATTTCAAAAGAGCTACTTCAGGCAGTCATCTAGTCAATAAATTACTCCTAAATCCTTCTTTTGAGATATAAACGTAAATTACAGATCATATACAAGTTGCAGAAGACTTGAAAAAAGTGCATAAAAAAGTACCACTATCGCACCTATGACGAAAATCTCACACTTCATAAATCTTTATGCTTTCTTCTATAGGGGGTAAAGAGGCCAATGCTTGGAAAAGTAAAGTGCCAGCTCCCATGTATGAGAACCCGCATTTTGGTCTCGGAGCAACTACTACTTGCGTCTTGTCCAGTCCTCCCAACACCCTCAGTTTACAGGGATGCAGCTAGTGAATTTCCTTGGGCCCTTCCAATAAAGTTGTAGGACTTTCTACTATAAACTTGTCAAAGCACCAAACAATAACTCAAACTAAGGAAAAAGAAAATTTCATTGGCCATTGCCCAGTTTCTACATGTCTACAACGAGTATTTAGTAAAGCATAACTAACCATTAATATACAATGAGCAATATACAAAGAAAACTGAAAAATATCCATTGGTCAACGTAGTGATAACTCTCCATACCCTACCCAACAACTCTCCATACCCTACCCAACAACTTTGACAAGAACAAGTAACGCTCCACTAAGACCAAATAAAATATATCTAACGATCAACAAAATTTTGAAAACCAAAGAGGAGTATAGCAATAAACCCCTTATCTTCCACAAGGATAGATCTGTAAATAATCAGTTCAGGCATGAATTGTGCAGCTTGTGCCTCTGTTTAATCATATTCGAACCAGATGAACTGCATTCCAACTTCCTTGTATCCTAACCAATTAAGCCTTGTGTCACAGTAATTGGGGTCATCCACTTTCTCCTGTTTCGTGATTCTACACTGTCAGAGTCATCTACTTTCTCCTGTTTTGCGATTCTACACTGTCAAGGGCACAAGATAGCTGATGGGATTTTTACCTATCGCACAACTTTCCACTCTCAGAAATTGGAGCCAGCTTTGTTGAAATATAAGACTCTAAGCATGACGTGTGCACGGTTAAATTCCAACTTCGTTGAATCGATGCAAATTCTACTACACAGGGACATAGGTATGTTGAGGGGGTGTAGCACATGCCACCTCCGTTTTTAAAAAAAAAAAAGTGTGTATTTATATATATATATATATATTCCACTAAAAGAAGTCAATTAAGTACTTATCAGTATCCGAATAACTTGATTTCTTACAAAAATAATGAGTAGATATTGATTGAAAAAATAAACAGTATGGAACGCAAATATTATATCTCACTTACTTTCATTTAAAGACCACAATATAATTGAACCAAGTCTTTATCCTTTTTAATAAAAATAAATAAATCAACACAAAGCCCGACTTTATGCTTACCCTTTTTCTTCATATTCTAATGAACAAACGTGCAACAAATATTGGTGAATTCTCATCAACGAGCACCACCCCTATCCAAACCTATCCAAATCCTGGTTTCGTCACTGCTACAACACACATACAAAACTATGAAGAAAAATAATTTTCCCTAAGATATATCTGGCGCAGAATCTAGTGTTCTGGATCTTGTGTGTTTTCGCTATTTTATTTCGGGCACAAGTCATTGCAATGCAAAATCATTAATGTATATTTCGTCCCCAATTTGACACCATTCTAATCCTGCGCCTGCCATTGATGGGCCTTGGGAATAGTGTTTCGCCATTCTACCGCATACAAAATTGTGATTAAAAAAAAAATAGCCCAGATATTCCTTCTCGGTGCAGAATCTAGCGTTCCGGATCTTGTGCGTGTTTTTCCTTATTTTATTTCGGACAAAAATCATTGCCTCGCGAAATACAATAATGTATATTTCGTCCCCAATTCGCGACCAATCTAATCCAACACCAGTGCACAATACGGTATAATTTCACATCGCAACGAAATTGTTAAAAAAAACCCCCATTAAGGTGCAGATTAGCTCCACATGCAAATTGGGAAAAAGAATACCAAAACAAGCAGAACAAAGGAACAGATAGATCTGTATTGAAAGCTTCAACTTGAAGCTAAAACAGAAACACCAGAAGCGGGGAAAGGGACTACTTACGGGTGAAGAAATTGAGGAGAAAAAAGTGGCGTCTGAAACAATCACGTTGAAAAGCAACAGACAGGGAGCTTGTGGTGGCGTTGATATTTTTCTGATTTATTACGGGCTAAGTAAATACAGAGTGTAAAGTTAATTGGGAAAAGTTTTTGCCCTTTTTCAGACACACTCTCTCTCTCTCTCTCTCTCTCTCTCTCTCTCTCTTCTTCCTTGAATCGCGGTTCGACGCGAGAAGATTCGAGAGAGAGAGAGATGGGTGGGTAAGGGAGAGAGAAGGCAGTTGGGGGGGGGGGGGGGGGGGGGGGAGCGGCGATGATTTGGGCTGTAACGGCCCGTTTGGTTGGCTGGTCAGGTAAGTAGGAAAAACAAAGGTCAAATTATGTAGGCCCCATTCCATGTGGCTGGTCGCGTGATGATTTTCCTTGGTAAAGTTCTGCTAACGACTTTTTAGATTTTTTGGATTTTTTTATTATTCTTATTTAAAATTTTGCGTCAATTAATTTTGCGACCGATTTTTTGGGATTGTTGTCCGATAAAAAAATGACAATGGCGTCTTTGGTCGTCGTATAAAAATTGACATCAAATAACGGGTTGGTTAATTGTTTTTGAATTATTGATTAAGAGTTTTATCTAAGTATTCAGCTTAGGAGATTTCCAGAGAAAATACCAACCCTTGAGGACTGTTGTCATACAATCCCACGGGTAGAATAAAAATTCAATAAATATAAGTGGAAATCTAGTGGCTTGAACTTGTTATAGTGCCATTGAATTAAAGTAGCAGGGTATTTATCTAAACACATTTGTGAGTCAGGGCTGCGCACAGTACGAATCAGATCTGGTTCCTATGAATCAATCCTAATTCGCAAGTCACGGTATTTTAAAAAGTAAATTTGTGTCCAAACCAAAAGTCTCGCGATTCGGTTTCAATTCGAACCGTGAGTCACGAATTGGTCCCATTTTTCGTACACAGATTATATCTTCCGAGTATTTCATCGATGACCATGTACTACATGATTCTACACTCCAAAAATATATAAAAGATGATTACATTTTTTGTGTAGTCCTAGTGAGTCTAGTGTCTACTGTATAGGGTGGTGCATGTTGAGCAGAGGTGGTGGCTGCAAATGCCGGCAACAAAGAGGTAGATATTTGAGAGTGGAAACAAAAATATATTTCTTTTTTGATCCGCAATATCAAAATATAGATCAATTTCCACTAGTTCAAATTAACTTCTAGAGTGTAGAAGTGTAAAGTAACATTTGCTTTTTTTTTGGTTTTTTTCTTCTTCTTCTCAGAGATGGGCAAAACAGAGAGGACGATATGGTGAGATTGACAATGGTCTACATTTCGAATTGACAATAGGGTGTTTCTTTGGGAGTGACTTTTTTCATTGTAATTTATCATGAATATATAGATCTTATGAATTTGTGTAAATATTTAAAATATAACCAAAGAATACGGTGTTCTTTTTGATAATGTTGTCATTTCCTCGATTTTATGTACAACCTTCTGAATGAAATGTTGATAAACTAGTCTTTATAGTTTTATTGTGGTTGAAAAATGCAAAAATGAGAATTCAAGACTTCTCTGAATTGATTTTCCATAATAAATTATTTATACCTCAAAAACAACGTAGGGCACAACTTTAGTGAGGTATACAATTTATGTACGTTTATTTTTGTACTTCTTAAATTCATTTTTGAACATTTATGTATTTTTGTACAAGTTTATTAGACATTAATTATAAACTCTTTAAGAATTAATATTCGGATTCCACAAATTGTTAACCACATTTACCACACTACCTGAATCAAATCATGGAAATGCGAAAATCACTTCCCACTCTTTTTGGTTCATATATATGTATATTTATTGGTTTATCAAATTTTGGATTAGCTTAGGGCACATCAAATTTTGGTTTAGCTTCTGGAGTGATTTTAGTACTCGAGGGGAGAAGTTTTTTTTTGAAATCCGGCAATTCATTAATTCATGCCCGCAGGTAAAGATTACATCGCAATAATAAGAAGAGTGCACCAAATTATTTAATTTGAGACACGAGTACCACATTAAGCACAACAGGTTACAGATTTAAGGACATCCTAAAAAAACACCGGGCACAAGTGTCGGCCTTAAAGGCTTAAAAATTCTGTCCGGGGCTGGGAGAGAGATACCAAAATAGGATCCCAGCACAAACCATTAAACACTAATCACAGATATAATCTCATACAACAACAAATGCAGACGACACGAAAGATCTGTTCCGAAAGACATGCCTCAATGGCTGCCGGCCGGAACTAGACCAGGAGGCCCAATCCAAAGCTGTGGAGTCGACCGAGGGGGGCTGAGGGGAGAAGGTTGAACGATTTTGAAATGGATTTTGTTGGGTAAATGGTTGGAAATGGAAAATTAAGAATCGAAGAAGATGAGAAAAGAGAGAGGGTTCGAGGAAGCTCATTGCCATGCATTTCCCCTTCGCCAGCGAGATAGGTGGCGGCGTGGGGCACGGTGTTGAAAATGCCAATCGTTCTGATTCGAAGGTCGACGAAGGATGCGGTTTTATGGCGACTAGTAGTCGCGTTTGTCAACCGCGAGTTCTGGCGATTCAAACTTCGCAGTTTATTATCCCAACGAATAGTGGTTCTTAGCAAGCGCGGGTTCTGGCGCTCCAGAACCTGCGAAGTATACTTGACACATTCACAATCCATTACAATTGAAATATAAACTTATATCAAGCTTATTTTTCAGATCTACACTGTTCATCTTGTATAAATCATCAATAATACCAACCATAGTAACAATCATAATTATCAAATACGAATCAATATCTCATCGGGAAGTAAAATGAAGTTTTTGCGCTTATATCAATGGGTTTCGCTTCATTGAATCAAATCCCAGAAAAGCTCGCGTACGTCCCACGGAGATCCCCTAGGCTGGCTTTCTCGGCGGGACTGTGCATACAAACGTTTTCCCGGTGGACTCGGCGATCCCCTAGGCTGGCTCTCTCTCTACTCTCTCTCTCTCTCTCCAGAAAAAATGGAGAACAACTTCCTAGTTCATTGCCGCCGCCGCCCCCCCCCCCCCCCCCCCCCCCCCTCCCCGTCATTTATCTATTCATACACGTAAACAATTTCAATACGATTTGTTTCTGTTTCCAAAAAAAACTTTACGCAAACGGCTCTTTGACTTCGATCTAATTGAAAACCTTTATCGTTTCGTCCTAATATAATATGGTTGTGCATCGTGTGTTTGGTTGCAGAGGAATTCGATAGACTCATGCACGGTTTGGTCGTTTTGATTTGAAGAATAAGCTTTTCGGAGCGATGATGGACAAGAAGAAGTATCCGCTTGGACCAGAGCACTATACTCTGTACGAGGAGGTAGGGCAAGGTGTAAGCGCTTCGGTTCATCGAGCCGTATGCATTCCGCTCGACGAGATCGTCGCCATCAAAATCCTCGATTTCGAACGCTACAATGCTGATCTGGTATATCATCTACTCTCATGCACGCACCTACGCTCTGCCATATTTATGTAATTAGGTGCCTTTGTATCTATTTGTACCTGTGTGAGAACGTTGAACGAACTTTAATATCGTTTTAGGCAGAGCAAATTCGTAGAACAATGGTTTTCGAGTCTCGGCATAACGTATGACGTGCCTATAGTTTCCGTGTAGTATATAGAGTTTGGGAGAAGGCTGTGGTACAAATTTTGTCAATATTTGGGTAATCTAGCTAAAGATTCTTGTATGTTCAGTTTGGGTTTTGATGGAGGTTTTTTGGGTAATGAGCGGAGAGATAGATAGAGAAAATTTATTGGATACCGTGCACTGGGATTTTGAGACCCAAAATGAACTAGCCAACATAAATGTGGACATTGCTACGGTACACACTACGTGTGCCATAACTTTCTCTTAGAGTTTGATGTGTTGAGGTTGAGAATTGGGGAGAGGGAAATGCCCAGCCGTCATTCACAAATCAAAGACACAGGTGATTATACTTTAACTCTAGGATGCGAATGTCCATTGTGCGGCTGATTATACTTTTCATGTATATTTTGGGGTGGCGGGTACATTTTTAAGAAGAAATATGGGGTGACATCCTATGTAACTTAAGCAATTGGTAAAGATGGCACTTCAATAAAAGGGATGGTTTTGTTTCAATAGGTTTCTAGAGCTCAAGTACTCCACACATATTGACAGCCTAACTTGGTGTGACTTTTAGTTTGCTTGGGTGAAAAAAAAAAAAGAATATCTAAATGCAAATATTTGTATTTCTTTTGTCTATTTGTTCAATAGTCGACTAAATGGAGAATAATAGTCTGCAGTAATTTCATCTGTTCCAGGACGCGATCATATTTTGACGTTTATATGTAAATCATTCGCCAATTGAATATTTTGCGAGGTTCTGTTAGTCATCATTATTTGTGGCAAATCATGTTGATGTCTACATAATTGGAATCAGAAAATATTGAAAGTTCTTCTGGTACGGGTGTGTATAGGACTGGCTATTTGTACTGTCTCCTACATATCTTTTAGTTTCAGATTGTCTGCCTTTTTCCCTTTATATTTGTCATTTCTTATAGTGAGCTTTGCCTACTGTTAATTTATTTAGTGGCACAATTTTTTTTGTTGATTAATCATTAATGTCGCTATTGTCCTTTCAGAATATGATATCTCGTGAAGCACAGACCATGATCCTGGTTGACCACCCAAATATTCTTAAAGCACACTGCTCATTTGTAAGTGATCATAACCTTTGGGTTGTCATGCCATTCATGGCTGGGGGTTCTTGTCTCCACATATTGAAGGCTGTATATCCAGATGGTTTTGAAGAGGTTGTTATAGCAACTGTTTTGCGTGAGGTGTTGAAGGGTTTGGAGTATCTTCACGATCATGGACACATTCATCGGGATGTCAAGGTGAGTATTTTGATCATAACAAAAGGATTGGTTAGAATTCGTCCTTGGCCCTTTTGAATCCAGGGGGCTTATTACACTAAGACACAGTAGATTATTTTGAAATTTGAAACATGTTTATTAGTTTTCTTGCATCAGGTGAAGAAAATGTAACAATATGTATCTCGTTTTTATTCGGTATTGACTATTCTGCAGCTGCCTTTCGTCTGTAACAGGCTGGAAATATTCTGATTAGTGAACACGGTGCAATAAAGCTAGGAGATTTTGGCGTACCTGCCTTCTTGTTTGATCTGGAGAATACACAACGGGTGAGGACGACATTTGTGGGGACACCGTGCTGGTATTACTTCGACACTTTTTTCTTCTTGTTCTTCAATTTCCTTTCGGTCATATTTTTTGTGGGTAACCTTGGTGACTCTTTGGGCCCTTACCCAACCTTAGGAAAAATAACCAATTAGTATTCTCTCGTAAATCTTCCATTATGAAATAGACTTTACAAGCATAAAAGGAATCAAATGTCTCATTGGTAACATCTAAACTGCTGTTCCCTGGGTCAGCTGCCTTCTTGCTTCTATGTGCATCATATTATCTAACCAGTGGAAGCACCTCATTTTGCAGGATGGCACCTGAGGTTATGGAGCAATTGCATGGTTATGACTTCAAGTCTGTTTAAAGTTTATTGCAATTTTTCCTCCTTTCTTCTTTAATTACGCATTGTGACGTGTTACTATATCAAAAACTTTCATGCAGGGCTGATATCTGGTCTTTTGGCATAACTGCTTTAGAGCTTGCCCATGGCCATGCTCCTTTCTCTATATATCCTCCAATGAAGGTGCATACCTCATAATGCAGTCACATAATTTTTTCATATGCATCTTATATGGAAGTATTGGGTCAATTACTATCCAAAACTAATCCATTATGGGCACGTATTGCTTATGACCTTGCAAAATGCACCTCCTGGCCTTGATCATGAGAGAGACACAATAAGTTTTCTAAGGTAAGTTCCTTTTAAAAAATGGCTCTTGATTTTTAGCTTGATAGTGATATTGACATGGGAAATTCTTTTGTTTCTTACTTGTGAGTTTCTTTCTCCTTAGTCCTTTAAGCAGATGATTGCTAGTTGCCTGGTAAAATATCCTTCAAAACGGCCTTGTGCAAAAAAGTTGTTAAAGCATTCCTTCTTCAAGAAAGCTAGATCAAATGATTATATAGCACGAACACTTTTGGAGGGACTTCCCGATCTTGGTGATCGTCTTAAGGCTTTGAAGGTCAATATGTTACTTTCTGAGCATCCAGTTCAACATACTGATGACTCATGAGTCATTTGTGCTATTCCAATTCGAGTTCTTTGCTTACTAGTGTGCGATTTTCATGTCAGATAAAAGAAGAAGTTATGGTTGCACAAAAGAAAATTCCAGATGGACAAAAGGAGGAAATGTCACAGGTATCATTTTTTGGGTCCATTGCTGAAATAATTAAATGTTAACCATTTTCTGTATTTTCACTATTTTGGTAGCAGCGTTTTCCATTACAGCTCCCTTATTCACTCTCCTGCTTTATGGCTGGTTTGTATAAATTGCGGTATTAAGTGGTCCTCAATAGCATGTTCAGATTCTCATTTCTCTGTAGAAATCTCTTCACTAGATTTTTATTCATTCCCCTGAATTTTGCATGCGCGGTCTGATAATACTTTAGTTTAATACTCTTATTGGTGACTTAAAATTGTCAGTCGATATCAGTTTACATCTACCTAATAGCATCAACTGTTATGACGGCTATGCAGTCTAGTGCTTTCCTTATCCCGTTTCACTCACTTTTTGGTATCTCCGTTCGTTTTGCTAATGCATCCTTATATTGCACATCTTGTATATTCTCCTCTGGAAAAATCATCATCTATTCAGGTTATGTAATCTTCTAATATGTGTGGGCTTTTGGTTTGTGAGTTGTGACTGTCACTTAGTTGAATGTTTAACACACCTATGCTATGTGATGTTTAACACACCTATGCTATGTGATACCTACTCTATCACCTTATTGCATCAGGAGTGTCATTAACTCTTGATTAAACATTGAACAGTAGTCAATTATTGTTCCATTTAGAGATGTGATATGTAATATGCCATTTCTCTGCTCTGAATTTGTAGTTTTACCCTTTAATTCTCTTGCTACTTCTTTGCTATGAGTCATTTTCTTGTGGCCATGGCTATTTTTTCTCGTTAAGGATCTCTTCCAAAAAGATATCCTATTTTAATGGTTAATGTCCTTTTTGTTGGAGCATGTTGATTCAGCTATCCTTAGAACTCATTTAGGACAAAAGATGAGTTGATCATTGAACTCTACTTGATTGAGGTTATGGATTAGGTTTCTGCGCTAATCCTAAAGTTCATGGTTATGGAATGTCAACAAGTCTGTTATCAGGAACTTTTGAGTTGTAATATAAAGCATGGCCAACATAACACCTCCTCCCTGGAGTTCATAGTAAAAGAAATAATTGAAATAAAATGGAAATTAAGCAGGTTGCTTACATCTTGCTGATTTGATAGATCTTTCTTTCTGCTATAGAATCACTGCCTGCTATGGTCCTTGATTCCTGTCTGTAGTCCGAGTCTTTTGTTACTAAAAGTTTTCATATGTAGGATTGTTCAAAGATCAAACGGAGGATCTTTCCATCTTATAACTAGCTGTTCTAATATGCATTTTCTTGATTTATTTGTAGAATGAATACAAATGAGGGCTAAGCGATTGGAACTTCAATCTTGAAGATGTGAAGGCTCAGGCTTCATTGGTAGAGTACCTAACTACTTGTTCCATTCAGCTTTGTAAACTGATTGAATGCTGAATTAAGTCTATTAATCAACACGTGTATGCATATGGTATGCATTTTCATTTGGTTTGATCCAGGATGAGGACATCATATCTGAAATAGATCAAGAAGAATGTTCTTTTACTTCTTCTGGGATCGACCATGAAAAGGACGTCAGCGTCAGTTGTCTTCAGCGTGCCACAGTTCACAAATTTCAGATGTAGTATGTTATCGGTCTTTGTATGAATGTCTTCTATGAGATATGGTTTTAGTATTGGTCCTAATGATATGGTACTTCGCAGGAGGATAATGATGCAATGCAGAGTCAACCATCTCGTTTATTAGCAGACTCAACCATGACTAATACCTTGTATGTCTTCTTGTGTCACATTTTTTCCTCTCCTATTGTCCTGATGTGATATGTTTTGAGATCTATTTACACATAGCGGATTAGCAGTTTTTTAATATAAAATACGGTGCTTGTGCCATTACATTTTCAATACTGGTCATTTGAATTACTAGTTTCTTATGACTTCTGCAAGCGCAAGTTTTCAGGCTTTTGAATTTAAATGAACACTTGTGTTTTTTTTTCCAGAACTAAATGAGAGAACTATGATGATGATGCAAACATTCCTAATTCTACCCATGAGCCTCAAGTTTCCAGAATTCTTCTCCGTGTATTGATGATGTTATTGAAAGTACTACGGCGGGAAAACGTGGCTTGGATGTCGGTAGAAGGCTGGAAGATTCATCGGGAAGTATGAGTTTTCCAGATGCTTGTTTGCTCCCTAGCAAAGATGTGAGGTGTGATATATAACATCCACAAGCTTTTGGACTGCATTTGAAGTATTCTGTTTTGGGAATTTCCAATTTTGTGCATGTCTTGTTTTAGGCATACCATTAGTTTGAGACTAAAGGCACCAGAATACCTGTGCTTCTAATGATTTAGTGCCTTAGTTTCTACCTTCATTTTGCAAAAGCTTTGTGTTGATCATGGAATGAGAGATATTTGTACCCTCACAGAGTCACAGGACAGTGGAATGGCTCACTTCACTTACGTGGAATTTGCATGCAGGAATTTTCTCTAAAAGTTGAGCAATCACTAAAGCGGAAACCTTGGCCTAAAAAGGGCAAAAGTAGAAGGGTTTTTTTTTAAGTGACAGAAGTAGAAGTTTGAGGATGTTTCCTCATGGGGCATGTGAAGTGCTAACTCCGGAATTATCAAAGGGGAAAAGTGAATGTCCTTTCGCTATGCAAACGCCCCATGTATTGAGAAAATGCTAACTGCTGAACTATCAAAGTGAACGAGTGAATGTCCTTTTGCATAGGTTGTTTCTAATTCAGAAAATTAGATTGGACCTTGGAGAAATGGTGCTAGGCTTACTTTGACCAGCTGATACGTCCAATATTGTTAGTGATGGGATATAATATTCGTACTCCGCATTTAGCACCCCGTACTACCATTATCAGAGTCTAAAAGACAAAGGGAATGTGGATATCAGTTCCCACGTTGCGAAGTAAAAAAGGAGTAACGATGCTAAGGTCATAAAAAGTGATATGGAGTAACCATGATTAGGACGGTGTTGTACACATGGATGCTTTCTTTCCTCATTTTTTTTACCAAAGGATCAATTCTTTTAATGTAGAGGCAACAAGAAATAGTTGGTAATATGGATCTATCTGATATATGAGATGATCAATTTTTTTTTCCCTGCCATAAATAATTTGAAATCCAATATTTTCATACAAAAATATCCTGATGGTAATGCATGATTGCCCCTTTTCTTCCAAATATTGTTGAAATTGTATGCGTTTTGAAAGTTTATTTTGGATATCATGCCAAGACTTCTGAAGTCCCTCTAATAGTTTGCACATTGTTTTGAACTGCTAACATTGACACTTGACCATGGCAAAGCAAAAAAATGGAATTGAAATCTTTATCTCATACTCCTCTCTAAAGTAGTTGGTATTTCATATCCTCTGCTATGAAAACATATTCGATGTAGTCATTGTCTAGGATAACTTGTCGGGAAAACCTATATACGACAGGTGAAGACTAGAGTGCCATTTGTGAGTCAATAACAAATGTAATTTTCTAGTTTGATTAAATATTAAGTTATTCGTGTGTTAGTAATCACAATGGATTGAATCGTGTTTTATGCTCTCTTATTTCAATATGGATTCGTTTTTGTGCGACTCTAACATATAATGCAATATATATTCACACATCAACTGAGAATCTAAAATTTTTAAAATTCACCTAGCAAAATCGATTCTTGTTCAGTTTTGGTTTTCGCTCGTGCTCTCTCTCTCTCTCTCTCTCTATCTCTCTCTCTCTCTCTCCATTTAAGCATTTCCTTAACTAAGTCCAAGAAAGTTCACTTGTCGTTTCAATAAAACTTGGGAATTTCCATTGACAAATAGCCAACCAGCTCCATAACATATCAACTTGCAGTGGAGCTCAAGTTTTACCAGTTTTGGATGATTCACCTACAGAGATTCTATCAAGAGTTTCTAAAACTTCAGGCAAGTAAATTTCACTATCTTAACTCTATTTGATGACCTATCATAACAGCAAACAGTGATGAACTCGATGAGAAGGCAAAACCAGTAGTTCAACTAAAGGGACGTTTCAAAGTTACATCTGAGAATGTGGACTTAGAAAAGGTGACATTAACTATTTGTACTTGAAGATTTTCGTTCTATTGTTCACAGGATAACATTTGTTACTTCTTGTTAGATGGCCCCATCTTCTTTGCTGCAAAAGAGTCACAGCATGCAGGTTGACCCTCAAATCTGAAGTGTTCATATTTTTGTTTAATCTTGTTTGTTTGTACGCTACAAGGACACTCTCTGACATGCCCGGGAAGGGCACTCTTGGGACAGTCACAGGACAATTTTAGGCTATAATTAACACTTCAGGAACTACTGTATTTTTTACTTGATAGATTATAGTTGATGATTATTCTGACATATGTGAATGCTGAAACATTGAGTTTAATGGCCCACATAATTGGAATGGCTATTTGCACAACACAATGTGGAGCTGATAATTTGGCTGTATTTACCTTGTGGAATTATCTTATCGGAATACGATGGGTTATAGGTGATTACCCAACATCCCACCATTCCTCTTCCATCACCAGCTGATGCTATACCACCAAATTTGCATTCCTTTTTCCCGATTTTTCAGTCTGTTCTAGAAACAAATATTCACGAAAGGGTATGGGTTAGCCATATGTTTTTTACCTCTTCATCCCTTGTTTCTTTCTCTAGAAATATTTATTTCTCTTTTTGGTTATCTCAGGGGAGAATTCTAAGCCTAATGAAGCAAGCATCTGCTTGTGATTCTACTGGTGTGAGCCCTCATCCCTCTTGATTTTTGCCTTTGGTTTATGCAAATGTGTTGATCTTACTTGTTATGTGCAGCGAACCGTGCAGTTGATGGAGGATGTACACCAGTGAACATAGCTCCGATAGAGAAATCATTGGTATGTATAGTACGTGGTTTCGTCAGCCTGCTCTATGATATTCAGATAAATCATCTTCTATTAAAGAAATTAAAAATCTTTCCTCTAATTGAACCAACACCGAAGATCCTACACATGTTTTTTAAGAAAGCATTGAATTGTAGCTTGTGGGATAATGATTGTGACGGATTTATTTTGTTTTTCTTTTCGGCTAGCCTTACTGGAGTGATTATCTCTGACAATTGCGTTCTTGTTCTTCTTCTGTTTTGCATCTTTCTATTATTGTCAATGCTATATCCATCAGACTGTTTTCAAGTGTCTCTTATATGCCGGTAGCTACAAGTCATGTTGTTAAAGAAAAGCATTGCAATGGCCACGTGGGCACTAAAATATACATTCACTGTTATCAGGTCTTCAAAATAGATCTCATATCTTTATTAACCAGATAAGCATCCATCAAGATGATATTGATGTAAATATGTAATAAAGCACGTTCCTATCGATTCTATAAGCACGTTACTATTTTCTGACATGGAGGAGAAATAATTCATTTACCATAATGGTATTATCTAACTCTGATGTAGTGTATTCTCAAATGCTTATTTTCTTCAGACACCGTAACATGTTTTTTTGTAAAGAGGAAAGTTATATTTGTAGTTGTGTCATGTGTGCAAAATGCACATAGTCGATATATATATATAGCCTTGAAAGGTGCTCATGAACCGGCTGATCACACGTTTAGAAATCGGTACTTAGTCTGATGTGCATCATCTTGGGTCACTTGTGGTTATGTGATATAATTAGGAAACATCCCACAGTCTTCGCTTGTATGTAAATGTTGGCTTCTTATGATTATTGATTTAAGGGGTACATTGCATATTTGTTGTTTCAATGCAGCTGGAGGCAGCTCATGACAGGGAAAAAGAGCTACTTCATGAGATAACTGACTTGCGACGGAGGTAATCTTTACCTTGAAATGTATTGAACATTTCATTTCCTCGTGGTTTTGGAATTCACGTAGCATTTGGACATCGTTTTTTCGTTTCTTTATCATGCAGGCTAATATGTGCCCAAGAAGAACTTCAGAAATATAAAACACAAAATCCTCAGGTTATATCCCCTGATTGTATACTTGCTTCTCATTATATAGCTTCTGTTTTTTTGTTTTTGGTAAACAGAATTAGACCTTAATATTGTCACTTTCAGGTATGATTTCATTCTTTAAATGGCACGAGACAGATTAAGAACAAGATTGGCACCACTGCGCGCTAACCAGAAAGGAGAGAAAATAAGGTGATGACTATGACGAACAGTCTTGGGTACGATTGCTTTATCTAGTTTATGAGAAGCTGGCATGTATAGTTCCAACAATATGTGCAGACCTTTGGTAAAATTGTTCGTATGTACATAATCCAGATGTAATACATCTTTTTCAATTATTGTATTCATATTTTTGCTGAAGTAGCAAAGAGCTGTTTTCTTGTCGATTGTGTAGTATTTCGATTGAACCAAAATCTTTTCATGTGAGGACGCAAACTGAACCCACCATGGTCCCATTCAACGATCCAAGCCATTCATTTTTTGAGGGTATTGTAATGTACACCATCCATACGTAAATAAAGTTGATCACACATCGGTGTTTGTTGGAACGAAGAATAAAAATGTCTCAAGAGCAGTGGACAGTCAGAGTTTGATGTTCCATAAGAGCAAATATGATTCGATTAACCTGCTTTTTTGCATGAATTATTTACACATCAAGGTCTACAAAATGAACTGATCAAATCATCAAATGAGAGTCATGAGACTATGGTGGGTCACATTTTGTGTCACATAAGGGTCGTGTGACGAACACAGATAGTATTCGTTGTGTAGGACCGTAGGTTACCTTTTATTTTGGTAAATATTGTGTAGGTTACATTACTTTACACATTTGCAATATTTGGGCATTTGGCATTCACTTCATGCTCAACTTTACCCTCAGATACAAATCCTCAGCCGTCGATCTGGGTTAGGTTTCTTAAATCACCAGGCGCTATAAAAACAAAAACTCTGGTGATGGTCAGCACTTGACAACATTCCACCGATTAGTTGTCGGCGAGATGCAACAGTAATTTGCGTGTTGATTGTTATATCATGAGAAACAAATGAGAGTTTTCAAGTCTTGGAGTACACTATTTGTTCACTCATGCAACTAAACACTGGGTGAATCAAAACATTATTACTATCTTGACTGGATGAAAATTACTCATTTTTTTCGGAAATTTCACCCCAGATTTTTTTATAATCAGAGACATTGATTTTGTGAGACTTATTTTTGTAATAATTCAAGCAAATCATTCTTAATTTTTGCTTATCAAAAAAATCGTTCTTTATCTTGATAAGTATTTGATCGAATAGCATGTGTTGCTTTAAGTTTTTGGTAAGACTAACAATTTTATAAAAAAATGCAGTAGGGGCCGTACTCCCGGTGGCCCTAGAATGAATCCACCACTGTGCGCTTTTTTGCCACACGGTATAATTAGCATGGTGTGTTAGGTTAGCACAGGAGGTATAGAGACTATCCATAGTCCTAACCCCAAACTGCTCACGAAGAGGCTCGAACCTCTGCCTCCTGAAAGGAGGAGAGTGGTAGGCAACCAACTGCACTAGGCAGTGGTTCCTTACCACCGCGCGTTGGGGCCCACGATATTTGAGTTTAGTGATATGAAAGAAAAACCGAACCGGTTTATAATTTATTTTCTAAGAAAAGTAATGGTAGATCTCAATAGCGAGTAAATGAAGGTGACCGACCGACTATAATGATAGGCTAGATTAGAGTACCAAAATATTTGGTGGGTTATTGGAAAAAAACGAACTATGATATATATGAGGAAAGTCGTCGATAGTGATGGAAAAGATTCATGTGCTTAAAAAAATGTGAGAGCTTCTTTCACGAAAAAACATTTCGCAAGGCAATTATCAATAGCAGTTGAGAAAATTGACGAATTCTGATTTGCAAAGATAAAAACTCATTGACCGTAGCGTTTATATAAAAATAACGTACGCACAATGAAAACGACGTTTATCCAGCTTTCAACTATGTGAATGGCAACCGGTGATCAAATATAACTAGAAGAAATTTATCTTCTCTCTCCCCTTCTAATTGATTGTCGACAATGCTCGTGATGGTGAATATGATAGAGGACATCGACATTACTTAATTGTCAATGCCGATTATGTTTTACAACTTAACATAACCATGTGCTTACGAATCTAGAAATCTGTTGACGATTAATTTTAACAACATATGATGACATTGGTTAGCACGTACAAAGCATCAGCCTGACATTCTCATATATACCATAAGCACATGCATTCTTGTTACGGTCCCTGATCAAGATTGAGATTGATTTTCACATTTCATTTCTCAACAAAGAAACTTGTACTATATATAGCCTACAAAAAAACAAATTACACTTGAATAACAAAATCCAGCCAAGTTATCGATAAAAATTTGTTTTTTGCATTGTATGATTCCAATTGTGTGTTATAATTTTTTAGTTGGATGCAATTAATCACACATATTGCATTCTTTTCTGCTATGTCATGTAAATCTCTTCGTTCTAATATTGTAGAATAATTTCAAGAAACGAGGTACTGGTTTTAGTACTATCTTTTTATTAACTTTTTTTTAGATGAAGTTGGATCCAAACAACAGTTTACTAGTGTATAATTATGACATTGGTGTACAAGTAAATTATCGGGCTTGAGATTTATTCAATCATTAATTTTTATAGTAACCTTATTTGAGGCGTGCAGAAGCTATCCGACACTCGGTAATTAAAAAAAAAAAAAAGTTGGCTAAAAAGTACTACTAGTATTGAAGTTTTAGAAGTCATAGTTATTGTTAGGAAATCATAAATAGACGAAATAAAGACAATTTGCGCGAATTATCCAAATCGTATTAGAAACACGCAAAAGCCCCCACACGAATTTCCTTATTTTTTCCCGATCGTCCGTCCCCACCCCATCGAATCCCAACCCATATAAACACAGCTTTCAGTTTCACAGAAGAGAGAGAGAGAGAGTGAGTGAGTGAGATGCTGTGTTTAAGAATTTGGGATTTGTGAAGAACCTTTTTATTGTTTTGGGCATAAAGGGATCTGTGAGGCGATGCGATGACGACCGAGACGGTATTCGTGGAGCTCTGTAAGGGCATTAATGGCCTCGAAAAGGTGGTCTTGAGGGAGGTTCGTGGCAGTTCTGCTGAGGTATGTACACAAATGTAGTTAGATATGTATACCCATATGATCTCATGGTGATTTGGAGTTTTTAAAATCCTGTAGTTGTTTTTGTATGGAATTTTGGCCATCTGAGTTGCAGAAGTTGATGGGTTTTTTTTGTGACGATGAGATGGAATGATGGATTGTGTTTACTTCATTGCGGACTAATTTGCAATTTTGGACACCATTTTACTTTATCATGACTACTTTTACTTGGATATATATACCCATGTGATCTGATGCTGTTGGAGTTTTAAAATTCCGATGTTTTCTGTATGGAAGTTTAGCAATCTGATTTGCAGAAGTTGATGGGGTTTTTTGCGACGATGAGATGGATTGTGTGAGGATTCGATTTTGTTCCACTTTTGCAACAATTTTACTTTATAAAGACTAGTTTTACTTGGATATATATATATATATATATATATATATATATATATATATATATATATATGATATTATGATCTAAAGCTGGATTGGAGTTTCAGGACTCTGTTGTCGTTTTTTGTATGGGATTTTAGCTCTGGTGAATTTTATAAGTTTTTTTTAAAGATGAAATAAATTGTGCGGAGATACAATTTTGTATCCACTTTTATTGTGGACTTATTTCACTTCTATAAATATATATATATATATATATATACATTTTTTTTTTGTAGGGATATTTGGCAATCTGATTTGCGGAAGTTGATGGGTTTTATGTGGGATGAAGTGTGTGATGATACAACTTTGAAACCACTTCTACTTTGTTATGGATTAACTTTCCTTTGATTTACATACCCATGTGATCATATGCTGTTGGAGTTTTGAAATTCTGTTGTTTTTTGTATGGAATTTTAGTAAATATGATTTACAGAATTTGATAGTATTTTTTTTTTTTCTGACAACGAGATAACGTGTGTGCAGATACCATTTCGAATCCACTCTTACTAAAGGATGGACTACGGGGCATTTGTAGCTCACCCTATTTTTGAATCAATATTAGGAGTCAAATTTAAGTCCAGAATTGAAATATTGCATGATTTGCATGAGCTGTTTAAGAGATGGATCATTTAAGCATGTCTTAAGTATGTGATTTTTTCTTGATTATTGCACATTACATAGAGTCCGCAATTCTATTTCTATTTGCACCTTGGATGAGGCAGCTCATGTGGCAACTGTGGATGGGGATTTCATGTTTTCGTGCTCCTGATTTTACACTTGGTTTTCCTTTGGGCCATTAGATGATCAATTTTCCTCTGCTTTAGACATATTTTTTTTCTTTTAGTGGTAAGAAAACAAATTGAGTGCCAAGATGTCGTTCAGAGTGATCTAAGTAAAGGACCTCTCAAGAAATCCCACAAAAGTGTAGATCAACCAGAAGAATAAGCCAGAAGTGCTGCCCATCGAATCTTTGGGGCGTCATGCCTTTCTGGAACTCCTTCCACTTGTGGAACTTTTATTTACATAGCCCCAATGGAATAAATGAGGAGTACTGCTATGTGTACATATGCCATAAAAAAATGTTTTAAAAATAATGGGCGGTTTGAATCATCTGGGACCCGAGGTGGGCTCCACAAAACCCATATGTGGTATGTACAAGCTCCTATGTACCCATAGCTTTATTGATAAATGAGAACTGATTATAATCACTTTGACTTGGGTATTATTGATGATTTGATGAAACCCACCAGACTATGTATGATCTCTATTTGAAGTGTCAGTTTGTCTTCTCAGTCCTCTTGTAGGAAAGAGTGCTTGATTTAAAAATCTAAAAAACCAACTTTTCTGGCTCATTCATTAAGGTGTTTTTGTGGGCTAGTATGAACTGATGCAGGTCTTTTGCTGCCCTACACTGCTGATCAAGCAAATTTTTTGCATTTCTACTATGTAGTTACAACTTTCTTATGAACGTTATAAATGCTAATTCAGGTTCTTCAATTAACAAAGAAGTTTAACTTTAACCACATCAGGTGAATGTGTCCAATAGAGTATGGAATTACCTCAAAACTGTCGTATGAGTCATCCATCTACTTGTTCTATTCAGATTATGTTTCCAGGTTAATGTCAATGAAGGCATCTTTTGTATTTGGTACAAGACCAGAATTGTTTAATTTTAGTTTAGCATGGTTTCAAACTTTAAAAATTTATATTGGAATTTTACCGCATCTGTACTTTTGCTTGAATAGGTGTATCTGTATGGAGGTCAAGTTACATCATGGAAGAATGATCACGGAGAAGAGTTGCTTTTTGTTAGTAGTAAGGTACCGTATTTCAGTGGTAATCTTTGTAAAATTATGGCCTTAGAACCTCCAACATCAAATTCTTAGTTTGAGATGATTCTTCGTAAGTGGGTGAGGTAGCATATGTAAATAAGTCAAACATGGCATATTTTTTCGATTTTCATGGCAGTGTTGGAGATAAATAGTGCTTAAATGGGTGGGTCTTTTTCTCGTTTTCCAAGTGATTGGGTTGTTTCCCCTTCTTCTCTCTAGTCCATTTCACAGCATTTGAAATGTCCCTTGCTTTATGCAGGGTTATGTCTCTTTTTGCTGCAGCTGTCTTTCCTGATTGAAAAGATTAAATGTTTTGCCCCCATGATTGAAAAGAATATGTATAACCTTTCTTCAGATTTATTTTATTTTTCTTCTCCTAAAACATGCTTTTGGTTCATTGCAGGCTCCTTTCAAGCCTCCAAAGGCCATACGTGGAGGCATTCCGATCTGTTTTCCTCAAGTATGTTAAAGCCTTTCATTCTTCCCCCCCTCTTTTTCCCTCTTTCCTTTTTCATAGATTCCATCTCTGAAAGGGATTATTCTCCTTTGCAGTTTGGAAGCCATGGTCTTCTAGAACAACATGGATTTGCAAGAAACAGGTTTTGGAGTATTGATCGTGATCCTCCTCCTTTTCCAACAACTAGCTCCAATAAAGCTTTTGTTGATTTAGTACTTAAGCACTCTGAAGAAGATACAAGGATATGGCCTCACAGGTGCAAAACTCAAATTCGATAACATGTTTAATTCGATCCCATATTCCGCGCAACATCCTTTGCAAAGGCATTTAGGTTGAGTTATTTGAGCTTCGTGGTTTTGCCCTTGCGTAAAACTTCTGTGAGGTAAAAGTATTAAGTCCGATATTTATTCTGTGGCGACTTTTTTAATTTAAAGATTCAGTATTAGCTCTGGATATCTTGATATGCACATGCTTGTTTGAAATTTTTGGGGGTTGTCTTGTTGTATATTAATCAGCTAAATATCACGCTCTATTGTATATTGTATGTGGATGGATCAATCTTCAGTCTCTGGTGATTTGCAGATACGAATTTCGCCTAAGGGTTACCCTGGGACCTGGAGGAGATCTGATGTTGACATCCCGCATTAGAAATACGAACACCGATGGAAAGGCATTCACGTTCACATTTGCCTATCACAACTATTTCTCTGTTTCTGATATCAGGTTATATATTCGCTTCTCTTTTTGAGAATCTATGTTTTTTAGGCTGTGTTTCTTTAGCTGTTAGTGCGGGAGGCAAACTGTTTTCTAACCCTCATAGGATTTTGTATTGGCAAGAAAATACTAGGTACACAGCACTTTTGAAGATTTCCCCTCATCCTACTGCTAACCTAAGTGGGCTATAATTATGCTTTGATATATGATGACTTTGAAGTCGTTTTTATGATCCACAAGGCATGCTTTTTAGAATGTCTGTTACACTGAATTAATATATGCACACCTGCTAAGGGACTGCAATCTGCATCCCTGTTGATCATTTAACAAGCAAGTGTGAGTATGACCCTCATTTAACAGGCAAGTATGAGTTTTGAATGTGGCTATTATTTTTACAATAGGAGGGGCTATGGTGAAAAATGGCATGAGCCGTTAGAGTATGGAGGATGGCATGAGCCGTTAGAGTATGGAGGGGCTATAGTGAAAAATGGCATGGATCGGTAGAATGAAATGCAATAACAGAGTAACTGGGAATGCACAGTGAAACCTTGTGACAAATTTAGTGAAACAAAGGGAAAACATTGATTAATACATGGGAAATTAAATCGAACCCTTGCCAAAAGAACTTGCAAGTGTGGGAAACAACCACCAAAACTGTTATTTGTGTACGTCAAATATTGTGCCTCTGATTTTTCAATAAAAAGTGGTTTTTGAGCTATGGAGATGTAAGAACAGTATATATACATGAACTGCAAACAGGGAGGTTCCTCAGTGCTAAGATCATCCCTGCCTTGTTTGGATCAAGATTTGAAAAAAACAAAAATTCAACTCAAAAAACACTCATTACCCCTACTTCCAATCATTACTCTCCACTCATTACCCCTATCTTCAATCATTATTCTCATATCTCTCTATCTCTCTCCATTCATTACCCCTACTTCCAATCATTACTCTCATAAAAAATTTCTCAAAAACTCATCTAAACACAGCGCCATTTCTGGGCTGCAAGTTTTTAATGGCCTTGTGTTTATGGGCTTTGACTATGGTGATTTTGGAGGGGGCCATCTTATATTATGGTTTTCATATATTATTATGTATAGTTCCAACTATGATTTCGGCTGCTTCTCTCTCTGCATTTCTACTCCCTTCATACTCCTGCAGTTTTAACTGTTCAAGTTCTTCCTAGAAGATATATCTAAAATCTGCCTGTCCAGGAAGCTCAATTTCACAGAACTCTATGCTCATACTGAACCTTACACTAGATTTTGGTTGCGATCAGTGAGGTGCGCATTGAAGGTTTGGAGACAATGGATTTTCTAGATAACCTGCAGGATAGACAGAGATTTACTGAACAAGGGGATGCGATTACGTTTGAATCAGAAGTTAGTATTTTTCTTGAATCAAAGGTGGGTCTTTATTTCCTTTTTGATTTGTTATTTTACTGATATTTTGGTGCTTTTTGGTGGTAAAGGTGGACAAAGTATATGTCAGTACACCCACCAAAATTGCTATTCTGGATCATGAGAAGAAGAGAACATTTGTGTTACGCAAGGATGGACTCCCCGATGCTGGTGAGACTTTAATAATGTTGCTTCATCAAGCTTTTGCGTTTACCATTTTTTTCCATTTATGTTGATAAGGTATATTATCAGGCTTTTAAAGTTATTTTATAGGCACAATAGGATGGTCCGGATGGAAGCATAAAAGAGTAAATGTGCGACTAAGCTTGTATGTCTTTTGTGGGTAGACTGTAGAACTTAACAATCTGGCCTGCATATCTTCAGATGGTGCCTTGTTATGCCAACTATTGAAACCTTGTTTTCTTTCCATAAAAAGGTGCAAGTTGCACCTTTGAAGTGTTTATGGATTAACGATCAACACTTCATATGTTGTTATCTTTTTATTTTTGTCAAGGTCAACCTGGAATGAGTATGCTGGACTCTGTTTTCTTGATATCATTGGCTCTCTTCTTCTCTTGTTCCATAGAGAAACAAAGCTGTCTTCTGTTGTAACAGTTAGTAGTCAAGTAATTAAAAGGTTGTTCCTATCATGCAGATGGTTTTAACTTCGAATTAACTGCTAATGCAGTATAGAATGACCGTTACTGATGGACTCCTTGTTTAATTTCATGGATTTATTCATTCAATGTTGGTATTGTTTATCAACATCGAAGTTAGAATATTTTTTATCAAGTTACTGTTACCCTATTGAATAAGTCAGATTGTTGAGCCCTTTCAGCTGCCATGTTGCATCTGATTAGTATGGATCTGATCTTGTTCTTTTTATATATGTCTTGAGAATGTTCAAACGTTGCAGACCTTAGTGGAATTCAGGGTTGATGTTGAATCTGATACTGACATATTGTGGTTGGTCATAAGGAGCGTAAATACGAAGAATAGTGCTTTAACGAGACAGTTTTAGGAGAGAGGTTATATCAACGCCTCCTCTGTATAGCTTCCATAAAATCCCCTCAATGATTTGACAAAACACATGCCTTTGGTATATTTTCACTTTGTATGGGCTTTGTTGAACATGAATGAAAGTTTGCAATATGGCTGACCCTCTTGTTTTCCCTTAACCAATCAGTTTGACACAGATAATTTGAACTACACTTGTTTGTTACGAGTCTTGTGGCATCTGTACTTTTTTCTGCAGTGGTTTGGAATCCTTGGGATAAGAAGGCAAAGGCAATCCCTGATCTTGGTGATGACGAGTACAAGCACATGCTATGCGTTGAGACTGCAGCTGTGGAAAAGCCCATCACCTTGAAACCTGGTGAGGAGTGGAAAGGCAGACAGGAGATATCTGCTGTTCCTTCCAGTTATTTTAGTGGACAACTTGATCCAAAAAAGGTTCTTCAAAGCAGCAGCTGAAATGCATCCTCTGTTCTGGTGCCTATCTTATGTACAGGTACTTCACTGAGCAACATGTAATACCTCATAAATCTGCCATCTTGACCTACATCTGTGGTTTACTCCATTCAGCAATCATCTTTTAACTTGGAGAATGTGCATATGCATTCTCTCTCTCACACACGTGCGCAAGACACGCACAAGTGCATGCATATTCTATTTGATGCAATTTTTTCCTAGGTGAATGAGGTGTATACCTTAGAAATTTGCGTCATACCTGGGCAAAGGTTTTTAATATCTACACCTCCCTCCCTCCCTCAACATTGTGACAAGATGTCATGTTTCCACCAACAAGTATTAGTATTACGCAAAATGTCTTTGCCAGTCTGTGTTTTGAGTGGAGCTCTGGAGGAGACAGGTTCTTGCTTAGGATGAGGAAGTTGGTCTTCTGGTGAGACTTGTGTGTCTTATGGAAGGACATCCTTAAAGGCTGGGAGTTGAAGTTTTGGAGTGACATTTACCGTGGGAATCTGAGGCTTGAACTGGAGTTTCAGACATGGTTTCTGATTGCAGTGGATAGGGAAGTGGCTGTGGAGGACTACAAGGTTAAAGTTTTTCTTTTGAATGGAGTGACATCAGGCATTTGGAATGTTTCTTTTTGAAGATATCTACAACATTGGAATAGTTGGCTGGTCAATTAGAAAGACTATCTAGTGTGAGACACATTAGGCAAAGGGCAGGATGTGTTGGAGTGGAAGGCAGTGAAGTTGGCCTTTCAAAAGTGTGGTTGCTGACTTCATTTAGTGTTTTAAGGCTTATTTTGGGGAAGGAAATTGAAGGTCTTTTTAACGAGAAAGAGTATATATTAGTTGGTTTGCTTCACATATTTGTAACAGCAGTCAATTTGAACTCGAAGGAATATCTAAATTTCGAGAACGAAGGAATAAACAATTGGTAAGGGGATACCAGGATTAGGTCCTAGGTTCGTTTCTCATCTGGGGTCCCATTCCCCACTACTTAGGAGAGTTTATGTTAGGTTTCTCGCATGTACTAAAAAAAGAAGAAAGAAAAGGCATATTTAAATTTCATTTTTTCATCCTAACCCTATAGATTTATCTTGTGTCTGTATACTTTATATAACTGCATCTCTTTCCATGTCTTTGTTTATGGGTAGAAGGGATTTCGTCTTCGGACAGCTGAGATTGTATCTTTTGCAGGTACTCTTTATTTCATTCTAGGTCTGGTGCTTTAGGTGAATTCTTGCCAGGATTTTAGTTTGAAGGCAGATTCATTCGCAGAATTGCCAATTATGCATTATTTTGGAGCAATATTTTGGCAGTGGGAAGAAAAATGGAAAGAAGGTAGCAACCAGTGAGAGTCTGGAACTTCTTTCTGCAAAAGTATATTCTTTTTCTTCCTTTTTGTTACTTTTCCCAGCAATGCCATCTTTGGTGGATTGACTCTTCATATATCGATGTCATTTTAAATGTGATAGCTAACGTCAAATACCCAGAAATGAATTGACATACATATAAATCTTTACATTGTGATGGATTGTTTTTACATCTTTCGTGTTCCTTGCGAGTGGGCTTGCTTATATATTTGAATACGGGACCTAACAATTTTCAGTTTGTCGCGTGAACAGGAGTGGGTGATTCCTTGCCTCTCAATCTTTTATGGGATAAATTTGGAATTCCCTTGAATAGATGGGGTAGGCAATGGGGTAGGGTTCGGGCAGGATAAATTTGGAATTCACTTGAATAGATAGGGTTGGCAATGGGGTAGGGTCTGGGCAGGTTTCGCTCATCCTGTTCCCGATCTCCAAAAATGTCACTATTTCTCATTTCCGTCCCAAGTTTTACTGGAGAATGGTTTTGACCTCATCCCATCCCCGCGCTAGACGGGTAATTTATGTTCGCGCTTTATAAATTTTAGCACTTTATATCTAAACTTCGATTCGTCTATTCCATTGTCTTTCTCGTATTTTGCAAAAGCACCCTAAATTTTCTGTAATACATCCTAAATCTTCTAATTAAAGTGTCGGAGTACTAATTTGTATACTTATCTTGAATTCCCTAGTCTGTGACCCTAAAATATTTTGATTGGAATATAACCAATATAGGTAATGAGGCGGGATTCCAAATTCATCTCCAAACCCCAAACTTAAAAAAAAAAAAAAAAAAAAAAAGAGTTTGGAGAACTGCCCCATGGTAGGGTTAAGCAGGATGGTTAAATTGACATCCCTACTTACAGATTAATTACAATACGTATTTCGTCAATACATTTACAAAACTCAAACTGAATCATTTTGTGTGTGTATACGCAACAAATCTACTCTGTCCTAACCGGGGAGGTGGGGAATGGGATGCTATGATGAGACTTGATCCCATAACCTTATCTCTCCTTTTCTCTCTATGAGGGGAGCACATTATTACTTGGGCTATCCCTTTTTTCTCATAAACGAATCAATTGTTTTAGTTCTATAAGTTTGATCTCTTGTATGTGTTTAAGAGGGTTTTCATACCCCTCCCTAGTTAGCAATTGCCTAGTGGAGGTGGTAAGTGGAATTACTCTCTTATCTTTTTGTATTTTAAAAAAAAAAATTTTGATCTCTTGTGATGCTTTTCTAATCTAATGTTAGACAAGGGCATAAACAAAAGAGGGAATAAGTAGTGTGGTGGGGTTTTCTCGGGCTAGAAAAATCATACCCGAGCACGTGCGATACATGTGGAAACAGTAAGAACACCACGTGAGGGTGCATTGTAGAGGATAATAGCTGGCCATGTACGAAGCCCGGGAGCCCCAAGAGGGGTGCAAACGAAACGGTACACGAGGCAGCACGGCAGCCCCGTGAGAGGGAGCGTAAGGCCGAGCAAGGTCATCAATGGAAGATAGTAAGTACAGCAAATTAGTCTAAAGTCCAAAAGAAGAGGTGCCAAAATAGATTTAGTCCAGCTTAAATTTCAGTGATGTGTAAGGTCCATTAATGAAAATATTTTAGAGTTTAAGGTCCGTGAAAAGACTAAATTGCCTTTAATGAGACAAGTGTCTTGTTTGGCTAACACAAAAAATGTCTTTTTTCATTTAAATGATTTTAAATGAGACAAGGGCCTTGTTTGGCTAACACAAAATATGTCTGTTTTTGTGTTTTTCGATTTTATTGCACTTTCATAGGGTACCCTAGGATTTTAGACACTTTCATAGGGTACCCTAAGGTTTTAGGCACTTTTATAGGGTTTTAGGGTTCATTTTCCTATTATAGGATTTTAGCGGTTTAGGCACTTTCATAGGGTACCTTAGGGTTTTAGGCACTTTCATATATAGGGTACCCTAAAATTTTAGGCACTTTCATAAGGTACCCTATGGTTTTAGGCACTTTTATAGGGTTTTAGGGTTCATTTTTCTATTATAGGGTTTTAGCGGTTTAGGCACTTTCATAGGGTACCTTAGGGTTTTAGGCACTTTCATATATAGGGTACCCTAAGATTTTAGGCACTTTCATAGAGTATCCTAGGGTTTAGGCACTTTCAACGCCGGTCAACTTTGGTCAACGCCGGTCAACCTCGGTCAACGCGGGTCAACGCCGGTCAACGCCGGTCAACGTTGGTCAACGCCGGTCAACTTTGGGGGGGCTATTTGTAAATCTTGGACATAATGTCCTTTAGACTTTAGAGGAAAATATTTATGTCCTTATCATGGTAAAAACTATTATAGTATGTTCTCCTACTCAATTTACCCTAGTAAGTAACGGATCCCGACATGATCGCCAAGCCGAGGGTACGATCGTGAGGTATTGGCCCGATTTGGAATATTCAGGAATGGGCTCCTTGTGGGATAGAGGTGGATCCCACAAATATGGGAACGATATATTTTGCCATAATGGGTTGAAATGGAGCTCTAGTTTGAAACGAATTCCATATAAAAGGGTTTCCTAACGAGAATAGAACTTCGGCTTATTGGGAGAAAGAAATCCCAGAAAGGGTAGGGTTTCCTATACGAAATAGGAAACCTAAGGCAATGAGGGTACTTGGAGAGCAACTTGCACAAAGTCTATAAATACTGGGTAAACTTAATGGGAAAGGTACGCTTTGTGCAATTGTGATATAATTGTCTTCCTTACGAAACTAAGATTTTTAGTACGAATACTAACTTAGGCAGGTTTTAGGGTTCCAACGAGGTTGCGACGTGCTGTTTGATCTCAAAGAGTGTCGTCCAACTATAAAAGGATTTATCCCCTTACAAGTAGAAGAGAGAACTATTTGCCAACAGGCTTTTGGCCAACGATAAGAATTTAGCTCCTTTTTTAATGTGCGAATCTAATTATTTCAACCGTATAAATATAGTTGATAAAAAAGAAGAGAGAGAGAGAGAGAGAGGGAGAACTATTTCATTGGAACTGGAAGAAAGTGAAAAGAAAAGGTACAAGAGACAAACCTGGTTTCTAGTCTTGGATACTTCAGGTGATAATGCATGGTTGGAATCAATAACCCCCAACCCCAAAATAACAAAGACTAGAATTTATCTGTTATACTAAAGAGGAAAAAATAACTGTCTTCAACGACCCATTTTCCTGTTAATAGATAAGAAGAAGAAAAAAAGAGATTAGCATAACCTCTATTCTTTTTTGGTTACTGTTGGGTGTCCTCTCTCCTACTTCCAACTAGGGTTTTAGAGCAAGACCATACTCTATGCAACCTACTGCACAAGTTTAAGTCCAACTACTAGTTAAGGGTTCATTTGTTGGTTACCAAACAATCACCTATTCAACACCACCACCACCATTTGCATACCATCACCACCACGATCCACCGCTGCTACCGCCACTTTTCCTCCACACCCCAACCACCAATATCATCACCTCTCCCCTATAGTACCACTACCACCACCACCACCATCACCAATTCATCATACTACTATTATGTATCACCAACTACCGCTATCGCCGTGATAATACACAAATAAATAGATAAAAAATAGGAGCATATGTCATGTTAAGGTTGAATGTACTATCGAAAAACTTTTTGGCTAAAGTTCATCAATGGTGGTGTTATTTTTTTGAAATTTTATCAAAGAAATCCACTTGATTTTAGATTTTTCCAAAATAAAGCAAAGACCACGCGCTCTGAATCCACTTGCCCAACAAAACCCAGTCGCGTCCTCGACCATTGGACAGTCACAAGACGGCGAGTGCACACCACTCGAAGCCAGACGCGTGTTTTCTCTCTCTTTTTTCTGAGTAAAATTTGCTAAAAAAATAAAAATCATTTTACTCTGTACAGACACACAAACGAAAAAAGAGTCGGAGAGAGAGAAAGAGCGATCGGAGAGAGAGAGAGACATACAGAGGGGTTGGATTCTTCAATCTCCGATTTAGGGATAGAGATATGTATATACAGAGATTCAGCGACTTTTAGTGAGGGAAAATAAGGCGAAATCTAAATGCTGGGGGAGAGAGAGAGAGCAAAGAAAGCGATTGAACGAGCAATGGAGGAAGAAGCTACAAGGATTTCCACGAGCAAGTCTCCACCGAAGCTCTTCCTTATCTGAATTTCAAGTTTCTATCAGATTCTGAAGGGAGGTCAGGCCATCAAATTTTCTCTCTTTACAAATACTGCAGTTTTCTCTCTCTAGAATCTTGAATCTCTCTTGTTGATAAAAATTGAATCTTTCTTAGCAAGGGGAAATTTAAGTCAAAACCCAGAATCAAAATTCAATCCTTTAGTGGTTTTGGAGAGGTTAATTGGGAGTGTAAGTTGATTAGTGTGTAGGAAATTGGGGGTTTACTTGGTGTTAAAGAGAGGTATTTGTGTTGGGTTTGGGACTTCATGGTTGAAAAATAGGAGCTTTTTTTTTGGGTGTTATTGGAGTAATTTGGATTAGGGTTTGAGTTTGGTGAATTGTAATTCAAAATTTATGCTATTGGTTTTGGAGGGAGAGTTAGTTGGAAATTGGGATCTCTGGTTTTGGACTCAAAACCCTCCAATCTTGATATTGCCTTGCTTCGATTTCTGAAGATGTGCTTCGATTCACTGGTGTTGGGTTTGCGTGGGGAGAGATTAAAGCTTGTTTGGAAGATGGATTTTTGGAAGAAAGAGCAAAACCCTAACTTAGAAGTGAAATTGGGGCCTTAGGGTTTTGTGTTGTGGCTGTGGAAATTTTTGCGGCCTTGTTTGTTGTTAAGAAATGCCACCACCGAATCAGCACCAACGGGTCAATCTTGTTGAATTGAAAGCTCAGGTAGTTAAGAAACTCGGGCCAGAGGGATCAAACCGATATTTTTTCTATTTGAATAGGTTTCTGAATTTGAAGCTAAGCAAGGTTGAGTTCAACAAGCTTTGCCTTCAGATTGTTGGGAGAGAGAATATTCCACTGCATAATCAATTCATTCGTTCCATTCTGAAAAATGCTTGTAGTGCAAAAGCCCCACCGCCAACTCTTGACAAGCAAAGTGTGTCAAATCCATCTTTTTTGTCTAATGGAGACATTCGAGCAGTTTCAACCTGGAAGGCCAGGACAGAAATACGTGATCGCAACACCTTTGATCATCACAATGCTTTTGGACCAAATGCAAACACAAAGAGCAGCAATTCTGTTGTTTTGGAAAATGGGGATTTGACTCCACATGAAATTCGATGGCCGGTGCAGCATCATCAAGGACATGCAGAGCAAGCGGAAGAAACTGAACGGGAGGTTTCACATTACCCCTCTGGCAATATCTTGTCAACAAAGAGATATACAGATGGCTCAGTTTCTTTACATAGCAAAGACCCAGTCGAAGCAGTACGTTTGGAAGATCAGAGAGATGGCTTTTCTAGGAGTTCACTCAGTGCCCCACTTGGGGTTCCATTATGCCAAGTTAGTGTTGGTGGAGCCCGCAGAACAATGCCTTCGGTAAGTAGTAGTAATTGTACCAGCTTATTCAACAGCGGTAGTTTGTTGGACACCACAACATTGAGGCAACGGATGGAGCAGATTGCTGTAGTGCAAGGCCTTGAAGGGGTGACAATGGACTGTGCCAACTTTTTGAACAAGGGTTTGGATGTTTACTTGAAGGGTTTAGTTACATCATGCATTGAACTAGTGGGGGCAAGGTCAGGACAAGAATTTAGGAGTAGTACAAACAAGAACCAGACTCATTTGAAGCTTGTTAATGGTCTTAGGCCAGGTCATCATCTTCATATGCAAAGTAGAGGTAATCCTATGGAAAGCACACGAGAAAGGAAACTCGATTGTCCCATATCGTTGCTAGATTTCAGAGTTGCAATGGAGGTGAACCCACAGCAACTTGGCGAAGACTGGCCAATACTGCTGGAGAGAATATGTACAAATGCATTTGAAGAATGAAAAAGGATGCCAAATTCAAGTGTGCTTGTTTTATTTGGGTTGGCCATTACCCGTTCTAAGGGCATGCTTCATTTCGGGGGCCTTTTGGGCATGTTGATGCATGCTTTCATTGCCTTTCTGCGCCACTCTACTGCCCTCAAGGATAAGCTTCGCCCTGAAAAGATGATTGGGTTCAGAATACGAAATCTCAGATTTAGTGTCCCCGTCCAGCAATACAGAATTTATAAGCAACCAATCAATGGGACTTGAAGAAAATGATCCCAAATATGGTTGCATTGTTGTATTATTAGCATGTCTCACTGCATTTTTGTTTTTGTTTTTTGACTTTCGTTGTAGTATTTACAGCCCATTAAGTGGAGGATTAGTAACAGTTTTGCGGGAATAATTTATGTCAGTCTGGTAGGAAGCTCAAGTTGAATGTAAAAGTTGTTGTGTATGTATTTTCAACACTAGGAATTGATTGTTATCTCGGTGTTAATGACGTGTTTTTTCAAGATTATTCTCAACGATACAACATTGTTCGTTTTTAGTTTAACCTGGTATTTGTGCTGCAGTTAGTGAACTTTAGCTGCTTTCTTGCTTTGCAGATTTTAATGTTACTTAATTGGTAAATGAATAGCTTGTCTGTCTTCATTCCTTGCATTCTTGAGTTAGATTTGCAGTTGCATGGTTGAAGACTACCATCTCCCAACAACTTACTTCTTGGGTATGGAAGATATCTGAAATTTCCTTTTCGGGCAACAAATATCACATAATCGATTGGTTTGTAAAATGCTGTCAGGAAGTTTCTGTTACATTTTTTACCTAAGGATATCCGTTCCTTCTCCTTTAATACGAGTTGTTCAACAGTTATGAGTGCATCGATACTTGAATCTCTTCAGCGCTAGGCATATGTTTGTAATTGTAGATGGGGGATGAAAGGTGTGTTATGTATGGCATATACGACCAATATTGACAAATTCCCAGTAGTAGCTATATTGATCATATTGCTGCTATATGCTGTTTCAGACACTGGATATCCGTTTCATTTACGGGATATATTTATCAAGTTGCTACCGTCGTACCTTTTTTCCTTTCAGTTTTTTGTGTTCTGTTTCATTAGAAATATCAGAAAGGGACAAATGGGATCATTTAAGTCTTAGTGAAGATGAGAGAAAAAAAAAGGTCTGTGAGCTCGTTTCTACAGGATGCAATATGAGCTACCGGGGAAAACACTCAGTCCAAGAACCTAAGCCAAACCAACTTACTTGTCTGACATGCGCAACCAAAACGACCCAAATCCATGAGTAAATCAAAACATTAGTATGGGACTAGAGACCTGGGCAGAAAAACCACCTTTATCAGATATATTAAGGGGCCTGTCATTGCACCACAAAACACACAGCAGTGGCATGTGGGGGCTGCCCAGTGCCCCTATAGAAAACCCCCTTTAGCGATAGGATAGGGATACCGGACCTCAGCAACTGCCCCACTCTTACCGTGGTACCCTCACCTCACTTCAGTATGAGCGTGCAGTTATTGAGCAATGCTTTGGCTTCCCTCACTGAAAACACCTGGGTTTCGGTGACAAGCTTTAATTGAAAAAAGTTGGTCTTCGATGCCAGTGGTGTGCCCCTAAACAAAACTTGGATCAATTTCATGCACGTATCTGCGATATATACCAGTTTCAATATCCATGGCAGTGTCTACATCTATCTTTGTGTTCTTAGTATAGTTTTCGATCAGCAACTAGCCCAAGCCGGTTCATACTGGATCAGTTGCCCCAAGCACAAGAATGCCTACGTCTATAGCACTACAAAACACCATGAATCTGGCATTATGCTTACGGCATGCAGTATTTTACTAGTCTACAAACCTATTGTAACTTGCAATGTTGAGTCCCAGTATGGAAACCAAAATTCAATGCACCAATTTCTTTCATCCTTTTTTTTTTTTGGAAAGCTCTTTCATCCTTCTTTGAATGCAGAAATTCTGGCAAAAATCATCGGTATGGTTCCACAAGTATTGAGACAAATCAAATCAATCCTCACTCTTAGTAGCATAATTCCGGAAATGAAAATACGACACAAGTTAAAGCCGATGAAATTAATCCACCTGTCCATGCATTCAAGCGAAATTGGTTCATAATTGCCAAATAGTAAAACAACACCGAAGGAGAAACAAGTTAAAGTAGGCCTTAAAGCTAGCCGTTGGATCCGCTTTCTTCTGGAGCACAAATGTCCTCCATTTCTATAAATGCAGCTTTGCAAGCATTTTAACTTCACACCACTACAATCAACTTATTCACAGCTCTCCTATTTCATCCTCTTTGAACTGCACGACTTGATTGTGGGTGATGACAAAACACAACATATTTACAAAACGACTTTGTCACTGTGGTAGTACTCTTACACCGGCAGCAGAGGTAATGTAGGTACATAATCCGTAGTCGACCTGATACGAACACGCTTGTATAGCAGCTCCATAGTACCGTACCAATTGATTTAAGCATGAGACGGGGCGAACGATGAGGAATCACTACGGCTGGAATTGGACAACACAAAAACTCTCCAGAAAGGCCGTTGCTTACGCTTGGTCGTCTGGTTTGATGTCAAATCCGAGTCTGATCTCCTGAGCATTTCCCACATCACTTGCACGTCCTCGTATCCGCAGGTTTGTATATCATCATGAAGCTTTAGCAGCCCACCACCTGTCCAGAACCGTACAGTAACACGTAAGCGATCTACGCATATTTCCGAGGAAAAAAAGACAGATACAATAGCAAAGTGAAGACGACACCATGACAATTTCCAATGATAAACAGAATATGGTATTACCACAATCCTTCCAAATTTGCACACCTAATTTAATTTTTTGATGGTCAGTAGTATACGTATACTATAATCCCACTGGAGACATTCACAAGGAGGCTAGTCATTTGGGTTGAAAGCAGCTAGACACCTAGTTAATGGGTCTTAGCACACATAATTGTGACATATAGGCCCCGTTTCGCAAAGATTCTTACTTTTAAAGTAATTATTTCTCGCTTTATGAGTACGGACACGCTTGTATACTATAATCCCACTGGAGACATTCACAAGGAGGCTAATCATTTGGGTTGAAAGCAGCTAGAGCTCATTACACCTAGTTAATGGGGTCTTAGCACACATAATTGTGACATTTAATACCTCTGTGTCTTCAAGTGGATGTAGCCTAGTGGATGTAGCCCACCACTACAGGAATCTTTGATAATCTATTGGCCAAGTTGCGTTTATATATTGTTTAAGAACCGAAATGGATCTCAAAAACCAAAGTTAAAATACTTTTATGTGGAATTCAATAGCCGATATAATGGGCCGACCAATCCCACCCTCTACTGGCGGAGGACCCAATTAAACCCAGATCAAGTAGGCCCTGTATGGACGAACCCAACACAGAAATCGATAGCACGCTGGTGGAAGTCGAAACCCGGACCCAAGATTTCCTGGGACCCTTGGTTGCTAGGTTATATAGTACTTTCAAAGTTTTTGGACTTAAACTGGAGCATTATCAACCACTGTGATGAAGATAAGTGCTTATAAAAAGAAGAATGCACCTTCTGTTGCCTTTCCTTTTCTCCCTCCATTGTTTCATTAAACTAATACGCGCGGCCGACCGATTTTAATAATCTCCATAGGTTTCCCATCTTGGATGCAGCCATCATCAAAATGGAATCTTTTAAGCTATTTTACAGCTTCTTTCTTTTTTCTAATGGAAAAAGGAAGATAAATATATTGACACAGATCTGAAAACAAGGTTTGGAAACAACTTGCTGAATTGTAAAAGTGGTTAATAAGTGTGAACGTAGCTTATGGTCAAGAAAGGATGAATGGAAATTACTGGTATCCATTTTTTATTTGGGCAAAAGTTGTGTTATCACATCTCAAAGCTGTAATTTCAAACAAATATATAAGGGCAAATTTTCGTAGTAGTCCCTGTAGTTTTATGGTTGTCTCACTTTCGTCCCTCTAGTTTCAAAGTGCTCGAATTTCGTCCCTGTAGTTTGTTTTACGTTCCAAATTGGTAAAATCATTAACACCGTTAACGAAACTAACGGAAAAAAAAAATAAGTGTTCCAATTTTCAATCCGTTTGAACCGGTGTGAAGATCTTATTTTTTTGATCATTTTATCCTAAATGATCGTAATGAATTTTTGCCTCTAAGGCCTTTCAATGAGCACCCTAAGAGAGCCATGAAACTAAATAAGAAGTCTTCGGGTGCTCATTGAAAGGCCTTAGAGCCAAAAATTCATTACGACCATTTAGGATAAAATGATCAAAAAAATAAGATCTTCGCACCGGTTCAAACGGATTGAAAATTGGAACACTTATTGTTTTGTTCCGTTAGTTTCGTTAACGGTGTTAACGATTTTACCAATTTGGAACATAAAACAAACTACAGGGACGAAATTCGAGCACTTTGAAACTAGAGGGACGAAAGTGAGACAACCATAAAACTACAGGGACTATTACGAAAATTTGCCCAATATATAATGATCTTGGGTCGAAATCTAAGGCATCTATTCAAGTCTAAGCTCCACTAAACAATGCATAACATAAGAGAATCAAAAGCAAAAATACTAAATGCCTCCCCCAAAAGCTAGCTACAAACTTCGGCTCTATTTGGTTGGCATCTATGTGGGGCACAGATACGGACAAGAAATTTCTACAAAAAGGGGCACAGACATGGAAAAATATATAATTACTATAAACATCGTCATATGTAGAAGCATGAAGCGTCAATATGTATAAACGACTTTTAATCCAAAATACTTGGAGTAATACTTATTTACCCCCAAAATTTTAAAAATTGCGTACTTAACACCTGTCGTGTCCCTCTTATGTCCCCGCCGTATACCCCTAAAAAAATTAATTTTAATGGACGCGTCACAAAAAAAATTGATTATATTTAATGAAACATACAATTTTTTTCCCGTGTCCAACGGGCATGAGGATACGCTAGCCTCTAAGAGTGCCGGTGCTTCATAGGTTGCAACTTTTGGAATCTGTTTTGCAGAAAACTATCCAAAACTCTCAAATATTTATATGGTTTATGATTTGAAAACTCATTTTTTGCATCTGCTGAAAAAAAATATATCATTTCCAAAATATTTTATAAGATTGCTACAAATTTCCAAAAATCAAATATGCTAATATATAAAACATCAAATGAAAACCATGAATGTTTATGTTTCCAAAAACATATGACAGAAGCTGCAATTGTTTTCCTTTAAGCAATTGCCTAGAGCAAATTTGGTGACAGTGATCATGGGAAAATTTAAAGTACATAAATAAAGACAACCAAAACTGATTTCAAGAAAAAACAACTATTTCAGATAATGAACATTCAAATAGTGAACAAAATCATGTTATAGCCAAGGATTTTGAGTTCCCATGATAACAGCAAAGACCAAAAGAACCTCTTTTATGAGCCACTACTACTAGCACCAACAATAAAAATCCACCAAGGAAAAGGCCCAATCCATTCACTTGTTTTCAATGCAGCACTGAGTTCGAGTCCTCTTGAAGGAGGTGCTCGACTCCGGTTGCAACCACTAACATTCTATCGTCCGGCCAAAAAAAGAAAAGAACATTCGGGAATCAATTGCTTTGTACTTTCTCTTTCTAAAGTCTCAAAATCTTCAACTTCAGTTTGGGGACCATACATCTGTAGATTTCCTCATCTATAAATCTTTCCAGTAATTAGGAAATTATTCTTAAATAATTACAGTTTTTGTCTCTCTTAATGATGGATTCAACACTAGTCTTTTGGATAGAAGATAGGGAAATGATAATGCCAAAACTGTTATTGTTGGTGCCAAAACTCTTATGCATAAAAGGCTTGTACAATGTGTAATGTACAATACTTTTATGCATTGGAGTTTTGACATTAACAAAAACAATATTGGCATTATCACTCCCCTAGAAGATAAGGTGGTTTTAATTCTCTGTCATGTTGGTAGTTTTACCTATTAATGTAGGAGTAATACAGCACCAGGAAGTAAGCAGGGTAGATAAATGAACCAATCTACTCGAGCTCGGTTTCATGTTCGCTTGTTAAAAGTTTGTTCAAGATTGATCTTTTAATACTAACAAATCAAGCCTGAACATCTATTTTCAATATCGTTAAGTTTTCAATCAAGCTCGTTACTGCTCAACTTATTATGTATAAAAAAATTCAAGCTACTCGTGACTTTCTCGATTACAACTCATGTCATACCGGCTCCCTTCACAAACAGCTAAACTTGAACTGTTGAAGATATTTTTGAAACTCGTTATTGCTTGGTTTGCCAATTAATAACCAGAATATAAAATTTAAAAACCGAAGTGAAAGAGAAATTTGCCCAACAAGAAAGGAAATTTATGTTTCTTGATGCTGCCATAGGCAAAGGCAGAACTCAAACTTGTAAAATCAAAAATCAATAAATAAAAAAAAAAAAGAGTAAAAGTTACAGAATTGGCTCAAAATAAATTCCTTTTTTGGATTTTTTATGGGAAAACAAGACAGATGGCTTGAGAGTCTAGACTGCATTAAATCCGAAACCAAATTAAAACGTTCAAATCTTTTTTGATAAATTCTTCTCCTCTGTTTCTTGGAAACTCTAATTTCAAATGACACAACACCCTTCAACCCATTTCCACAAACTACCAATACAGAGAGAGAGAGAGAGAGAGAGAGAAGAGAGAGACTGACCGTTCTTCCTAGCCTTAACACGGGCAGAAACAGAAACCCAGACTCTCCTAACAGGGAAAACCATCTTGTTCCACCAATCCATGTCCTTTATCATCTTCTTCACTTTCCTCCTCCTCCTCCCAATCCTTCCCAGCCCACTCGCTATCCCCCTTAAAGCCAGAACACCTATCTCTCTCTACATATACATGTAGATATATACCTATAGATACACAGAGTCACGCAGAGAGAGGGGAGAGAGAGAGGGAGAGAGAGACAGAGAGTGAAGTCTTGTGTAGAGAGCAGAGTTTGAGGATGGGAGTTTTTAACGTGTCTATTGTTTTTCTTTTGCTAATTGGACGTGGGTCCACGTGGGCACCACATGTATCCACGTGTATTACGGAGTTACATGTTCCAAAAGAAAATTAAAAAATTTGAGCACCTTATGCCAGCAAAAATCAAATTAATCAATTCGCGACCGAGATAGATTTATCTTACTCGTCATCAATATCAAAATCTTACTAATCATACATTTTTCATACGTAAGAAATTTTCTTAGACCAAGTGCTAGCAACATTCGATTAGTATAAGTACTCTATAAGAAATATTTTTAATAATCTATAGAAAATAAACTGTTCATTTCAAAACGATAAAAATCTCAAAGAATTCTATTATTCAATCTCATAAGGTAATACTAGTGTACTACTAGAAGATTTAGGAGATGTTCATTTCAACGTTATTGCGATGCATTTATACCGAATCAAAAATTTAACCACCTTAAATGTACGCGATCAGATGTTGATTGATATTCGATCCGCGATATTTATGTTGTTGACTACCGATTTTAAAAAGTAAACGTGAAGAGGGATGATCCCCATTATTAGTGGTAGTAATTTTTGAAACTTTGGAGTATAGGAAATTCAAAAAGCGAATATGCCGCCGACACGCAACGGGTGTGCCGTTGGTTTTTTAGTTCTAATAATTGGAGAGAGTGACACGTGGCGTGCACTGTATGGAGTTTCCCTTGGGATGCCTCAGTTTTAAGTATATTATCGTGCTTCTTTTTTTTTTTCTTCCCTCGTGGGGGGACGTATTTGACTTTCAACATGTCGAGTTATTAGTGGTCGATGGGTTTTGAACGTTAGTACTATTAGAGAGAGAGAGAGAGAGAGAGAGGAGAGAGAGAGAGATTTTCTTTCCGTTCAAACAGATCTACAGAGAAATAAGGGTAGAAAAGAATTTGAACTTTGATTATTTTGTTTGTGCTTGGAGTTGGAGCAATCTTCTTCCCTCTCACAAAAGTGCCTAGGCTAGGGTTACACATTTTAGGGTGCATTCTTTTGGCTTTATCTTAAACTTAAAATATGAATTGTCTTTATTTAAATTTTTTTCGCATTTATTAATTTTGCGTCAAATTTTTATGGGTTATTAATTCGTCTCGTTGAGACGAATGAGAAAAGTAATAAAATTTCTTTACTTTTACCCAAGTATTTTGATAAATAACCATTTTTTAGTGCAAAAAGAGTCATTTTTTCTTTAAAAATGGTTATTTTTCAAATTACTTTGGTAAAAGTAAAGAAATACTTGGGTAATAATTGGAGAGATGAGTAATGAGTGGAGAGAAATAGAGAGAGAAATAAAATTAATAATTGAAAAAATAGGGTAATAATTGGAGAAAAATATAGGATAATGATTGAAAAACAAAATTAAAACAAAGTAAAATTTGGAAACGAATTAGGCTATTGCTTCTTGAGAAAAATAATTTTTGAGAAGGAGAGACGAGAGAAAAGATGGTGTTATGGACCTTGGCTTCGGAAGGAAACATTATTATACTCCGAAGTAAAAAAAAAAAAACAGAAGGAAACATTATTAGAGCATTTCAAAACTATTCCTTAAAATCCGTTTTCTCAATTTTGAAGGGAGCTACCTAGGTCTTTACATCCTCAGTCGCGCATTTTTTCAAGATGATCATCTTTTGTTTGTGCTCTCAATTATTTTTTATACTTACTCTCTTAAATTTCAGTAGTTTGAAATGTTTTCCTTACAATCCAAACAAAGCATATTGCTTTGTTTGGATTGTAATTTGAAAAGTGTTTTTGAAAAATAGTAGGGGTAATGAGTGGAGAGAGATAGAGAGAAAAATGTGGAAAGTAGGGGGAATCTAGGGGGAATTTTTTGAAATTTTTTTTTTCAATCGCGAAGGGAGCAAGGCATAAACAAACAAAACCAAATCAAACCGAGCCTTAAGTCCCAATCACTTGGGGTATTATTGTGTTTCCCATTTTAGTTTAGGGTATTATTCATCTTTCGTAGTTAGTCTATATTTTCTTGTTAAGCATGTTTTCCTTATTTATTTACAAGTCTTGTATGCTATATAAAACATGTTATGTCTATATTTTTATCCATATCAATGAAAGCTTGGTTCTTATTTTATTCACTTTTTCTAACAGTTTTCGAAAGACGCTTTTACGCTCACGCACGCACATACGCATTATATGACTTATCTAAATTAGTTCAAACGTCCAACAACTCTTGAAACTACTCATCTAAATTAAACTCTTTATCTCATTTCAAAAACTTGAAGAGTCCTTAAAAATAGGATTAATTACCACATTTAATAATTAATTGGCACACTTACACGTAAGAAGAACTATAATAAAACTTGTAAATCAAATAGTATCAAATATCATACTACTAACAATCACTATTTGCGGATTAAAAAAAAAAAAACTATTTCAAAATGCTCCATAAGTCAACTAGCATCACATTATGTGGTGTAAAAATTTGGCAAGTGGATTACAGATGTTCTTGGGTGTGCCATGAGGCATGTCGGTACTCTATATGCTCCACAAATTATGTACTCAATTTTCAATGCTGTGAAGAATCATACGAGTAAAATGTACAAATTTCACAAGAATGTGTGGTCACTGCGGCTATGATCACGACGAGGTTGAACCCCAGTGCGATGCAGATCTTGACTTTTTCATCCACCGGAACGAGCAGCTTTGTTAGTTCACACACCAATGCTCTGTTTTTTTTAATTTCTTTCCTGTTGTATTTCAGTTTTGTATTTCTCGTATTTTCTATAGGAAATTGATTTTCGCGCTCTATTTTTTACTGACGGCGCTTTATTTTTAAAGTGAAGTTACTAGTAACTTCATGAACAAAGTGGAGCGCGAAAATCAAAACCTTTTTCTATATACCTGTGTGCTTGTACGTGTTCAGTTATCGATATATATTTATGTTTTCTTGAAGAAAAAAAATAAAAGAAAAGGGTTCTTTGGACAATGTGACCACGTGGCCTTTGGGCGGTTTGACTAGTAATCAAATGCCACATGCTAAAATATCATTGTGCAGAGTTCGTACGTTTGTATTAATCAATTGTATTTATGTGTTTTTGTTTTATTAATCGCATTCCCTTTTTCCAAAGCAAGCGTTGAAGAAGACTGGGGAAGAAGAATCTTGAATCCACCGACACTCAATTTCATTTCGGAATTTGCCGACACCGGCACAGATGGATGAAAATTTCAAGTTTCCATTATCACCATATTATCCACAGGCCGGGGTGCAACGCCCACTGTTTACTTTCACGACAGAATTCTGGGCCGGTCCTATTTTTTAATTCCGTAGCCCACTAAATCCTTTTTCTATAGATTGCAATTCCTTATGGGTCCTGTAGAGTGTATTTTACATTTTTACCCCCTGTTTAAAAACAGATCAACTCCCCATCTTCCATCTTGTCATTTTAGGGTTTCAAATCTCCCATCTCTCTCCTGTCACCACCGCCTCCCTCCACCATCGCCGCCGGTTTCAACCATCGCCTCTACACTCCTCTGGAGGCCACTGCCTCTCCAGCACCTCCCAGGCCCGTCAGAAACCACCAGCCGCATCACCCTCTTCAACGCCTGGACGTTCTCTACTGACATGCGGTCGCCGACGTCGAGCACCGTCACAAGATCGATCGGGATGCGCTGTCTTTTCGTTTTGAACTTCGAAAGCGGTCCCCGGGCAATTCCTAGCCACCACTCAACAGCAGAAAATCTCGAACATTGTACTCTTTCTAGATCTGGATAACCTGGTCAATTAATCCCTAGTGCTCCTGATTCTCACTTTCGAACTTTGTACCTATTCACTTTTTTCATTAAGGTTTGAGTAGTTCCAGGTTTACCTATCCTTCAAGCTTTGCTCATTGACTCCTTGAAACATTCGATTGGGGATCTAATACTTAGCATCTGGTTTGAAATTCTAACAGAGTAGTTTTCGTTTTTAATTCCATTTTTTAGAATATTTCAGACCATAGATGATAAATCTGAGCTTAGAATGGCGTAGGCCTAATTTTCCTTGGTTTCTTAGCTTTAATGGAATTAATTTACCGAAAAACTTCAAGAGCGGGATTAAAATCGTGCTTATATTATTGTTTTTTCCAAATTATGTTTCGGTTATAGGAAGTTACCTATTGACGTGCTATTACAGACATGTCTAACTACTACTCCATACTCGCACAAGCAGGGAGTTGTACTAATTTTTATCATGATTTGAGTAAGCAGTTCCGATGAAACATTTGCGGTTGACTTCGGAGAGTGAAGTAATTTCGGTGCTAATCCCAAACTAGAATTATGGTATTACCGTATTAGTATATACTAGTTGTAGAAACTCGAGGACTTAACACTGTTAATAATCGATGGGGTATTAACCATGTTAATTTGGGTATGAATTTAGATAGAAATTAATAGTGTTAATTTAAACAAAATTAACATTGTTAATTGTGGTGGTGGCGGCGATGGTGGTGGCAAAGTCGTTGTCATGGCGGCGGCGATGGCGTGGTGGTGGTGGCAGAGACGGCGTGGTGGTGGTGGTGGTGTTGTTGTTGGAGGTTGTATGAGCTAACTGTTAATTAACTAAAACTGTTAATTGTGGTCTGAAATTATATGAAAATTAACACTGTTAATTGTAGTGGTGGTGGTTGTTGTGATGGTGGCGTCGTGGTGGTAGTCATTGTGGCGGCGGCGGTGATGGTGATGGTGGTGTGGTGGCGGCGTTGTGGTGGAGGTGGTGGTGGTGATTGTATGAGTGGACTGTTAATTAACTAACACCGAAAATTAACACTGTTAATTTATATGAAAATTAACACTGTTCATTTTCATTTGTAAATTGTGGTGGTGGTTGTGATGGCGGCGGCGTGGTGGTAGTCATTGTGGTGGCGGCGGCGGTGGCGACGATGGTGGTGACAGAGACGGCGTGGTGGTGATGGTGGTTGTATAAGCCGACTGTTAATTAACTAACACTGTTAATTGTGGTCTGGAAATTAACACTGTTAATTTTTATGAAAATTAACAGTGTTAATTTTCATCTGTTAATTGTGGTGGTTGTGATGGTGTCGTGGGGGTGGTAGTCATTGTGGTGGTGGCGGTGGCGGTGGCAGTGATGGTGGTGTGGTGGTAGTTATGGTGGCGGCGTGGTGGTGGTTGTATGAGCCGACTGTTAATTAACTAACACTGTTAATTAACACTGTTAATTGTGGTATGAATTTATATGAAAATTAACATTGTTAATTGTGGTGCTGATGGCGGCGGCATGGTGATAGTCATTGTGGTGGTGACGTTGGTGGTGATGGTGTTGGTGATGGTGGTGTGATGATGGTTGTGGTGGCGGCGGTGGCGACGTGATGGCGGTGGCGGCGGTGGTGGTTGTGGCATGGTGGTGGCGATGTGGCGATGTGGTGGTGGTGGTAGAGGCGTCGTGGTGGTATTTTATCTCTCCTCAATCGCCTTTTTTTTGTGAGGGGTATTTTTGTCAACAAAATATTAAAGAGGACCTACTGGACTATGGACTCTTTGAACAGGATCTAGTGGGCTATTCTTCACCCAAGGAGGACCGGCCAGGAAGTTCCTCTAGTTTCACTGCTTAACATTTCACATTCCGTCTTGATAATTAATAGTTCAGATCATCCAAAACACTTTTGGACGGTGAGATTAAGAATAGTATCGGAGAGTGGAGCGGTAAAAATTAAGCGGTGACCGCTGTATTATCCATGCCACACTTAAGTTTACGTGTAGATAAAAATTATGTCAATTAAGTTGGACCCTCTCGGAGCAAAATCTCGACTCGGCGGCTTTGAAAAGCAGTAATCATGACATACATTATCAACATATTGAATTTTTTTGAGAGCCGACAAAAATAGTAGTAAAAAAAATATTAGTCGGTGACCTAATCGGCAGGAGCCCATATCACAAAGGGTAAACTCGCTATCTCAAGAGATACAGGTGCAATTCTTTAGCACAGTAAACCCAAAAAAAAAAAATTACAAATAAATTATTCAGTTCCCGTCCTTCACGAGAGGATCATTTTTACAATTTGAAAGTGAATTTAGAAGATTTTGTTATTCTTGATACATACTTCAACTGAACGGAACCTATATGTCCTTGTATTTTTCATCTCTTCATTTTAAATACAATGACGTTCCAATTAATCATTTGTTGCTACTCGCAATTCGCGCTCTCGTAAATTTCGTAGCTTATAATGCTTTCAAAAAACGTTTTTACGTTCTCGCTCACGCTTGATTTCATATACGCACATTGTAAAGAGCAATTTTGTTTACTTTTGCTTTGTTTACCCGGCCCTCTGCAAGGGTGTTGTTATTCAGTCCCTCTTCAATGATCAATAGCGCCCATTTTGATCAGATTGGCAAAAAAAAAAAAAAATTATAGAGAAACGAATAAATGAAGCTTATATTGGCAAATTCATTTGTTTAGAGATCAATAAAACTTCAGCTCGATTAAATATCAGCACGTGGTTGATCTAAATATATATACTCCGTATCTTTTTTCTATAAAACTCTCGACTCAAGAATCATATTTTTAGATCAAGCACTTACCGATATTCAGTTCCACTAATTTTGCATAATCTCCTAACAAACAAACCTGAACACAATGAACGGTTTGAATTATCAAAGTGGGACTCGAAATAAGCACACATTCGCGACGGCGAACAAAATTTCCTCTCCACATTATATGTGACAAAGAGAGGAACTCACCCACATCACCTAGAACTAAAAAGTCTCGTACGTGCACTAAAATGCCTTTACAAAAATATTATTACATAGTCATTGTCAAGAAATGGTGGGCCTTGCTCACTAATGCAATAGTAAATAACAACACTTATTAGGATGTTAATGGGATGCCAAGAACACTTGGCCAATAAGCCTTCGCCTGGGATACCCCCAGACACCTCAGTTTTGGCTAAGGTTGGATCTTTTCTTTGATGGGGCTTTTGGTCAAAATTCCACTAGCAATATAGTTAAGTCTTAAGTGTGGCATAACATTCTTACGTAATTTACCTTTACAAGTCTGGAAGCCTCTCAATACCAAACACTCGTCGTGACTATGATCTCATTACCCCGTCATTAGTTTTAATTAATACGGGTCGGTTTGTTTTTCCAAATCGGATTAGCCAGTCTTGGGCAAACTTTCTAAAAGAGACTTTTTTAAGTAAATACTAAGTATGTTTTAGGAGTCCAAACCTCAACAAATACTACTTAAGAGACCGTTTGACACTACATTTGATATGCCAACTAACAATAACTATAACAAAAATGTTAAGAGGCACATTAGGTGTAGCGCACCTCAGCCACACCCCTGTCACATACAGGTGGGGTCCACTAGAACGGATCCACTTGTATGTGAGAGGGGTGTGGCTGAGGTGTGCTACACCTGATGTGCCCCTAGCACCAGGATTTGGACAATACCAAACAATGTCAGCGTTTGTTTCTCTCGCGTCTTGAGCCGGCTGGCCGGCGTTTGCATTTTGGATAGCAGCTCAGTGGGATTGTTAGCTGATTCCATCTGTACTTATTCCTATGGTCTAAGATGGGCTTCCCTTAGAGATCCTCCACTGCCAAACCTTTGACTTGCCCTATGCCCAACATTTTTCTTGGTCTGCTTTTGCACTAGGAGCCGTGTCTAGACTTTGGTAATTTTGTTTCATTCCTGTATTTTGCGATGGAATCTTGTATTACCTCCGGACTGTGAAATGAAATTGCCCTTGTTCAAAATCAAAATCGGGTTCCTGTATCATCACTCTTTCTAAATATATCATAGGCATAGATGATAAAATTCATGTACGAAAGACTTTTAAAGCTACCATTCATAGTCTTGAATGACTGCTTTCCAATGGGTACGTGATAGGTTCGGACACTATCAGTCGGGTGGTGGCAACTCTTCATCATGGGAGTTGGAAGTTTGGAACTGATACTGTCAACTTCAACAATTATCAAGTATATGTCTACTATGGTGAATAACAGAATTGAAAGGCATAAATCACGACTAGGGTCTTAAATCACGATATTGGGAAACATAACGGTATCGGTGATACGGCCATATACCGGACGATATAGGCTGATACACAAGCAAATAACAGTATTTAAAACCCTGATCATGACTGTTTTCCATCTTATGTTTTCAGGCCCTATGAAACTGTCGACAGACTTGCAACATTTTGCAGTTTGCCCAAACTAGAAATACTGCATCCTCGAAATACAGTATCGTTTGGGATGATGGGATATGTAACCACCAAATTGTAAAGCAAAACATTGTTGGATGTCACATCAAAGCCATGAGCTTGCATGAAGTTAGCGATACCTAACAAAACAATATTGAAGGACAGTGGAATTAATGAAGGAGAAATATCTAACACAAGCCGCCCAAGTAAAACAAGAAAAGTTACAAGATTTTGTGGTCCATGTTATGCCGTAAAACGATAGTCTTTGTTCCATGTTATGCCGTAAAACGATAGTCTTTGTCATGAGATTTCTGATTATGCCGTCATGCCGTGACCATTATGGTTTTCTATTATGAGACCTTGTATAAGAAAAGCTTTGAAATTTTGTGACATCTACGATGTTATATGACTCAGTTACATAACTTACATTTACGAGCCATTGTGGCGTAGTTACGAAAGGGTATATTGTGTGTTATACAAGGCTGTATAATGTAAATCATCGCAATGGGAGGACAAACCAGGAAGCCCTCTTTATCACAGCTAAAAGCCAAATGAAAGGGGAATCCTCAAACCAAGAAAGAACCTCCAAACAAGTCATAATCACAATGAACTGTCAACTTTTAAATCAGATCAACAAGAACCACACCAGTTGGTCTCAATTTTAACACACCGGCTGCGAATAAAATAATCAACTATGACAGACTCATACATTTCCTAATCAAATTGCCAGCAACAAGACCTTACTTACGTGGGGACTCGGGTCGGGGCACAACGTAACTAAGAGAGCCATTCCATTTAGGGTGAGACAAAATGGGCGGGCACGAGCGGTCTTTATAATTAGTGCTTGTCCTTTTTATCCAAATTTTTGTAGGTAAGCCTTGATCCCTCATATATAGTAACTAATAATCTCCTGAGTAATGCAATCAACAGGAGAAAAGCAAACAATTCAAATTTCAAAAGCATGCCATATGTGAAGAACCGTCATAATTACATCATAGCCTACTTCTAAAGTTCCCCTCTGTAGACAACTTGTGCTTAAAAGGACAATGTTGATAGGTCACATCACATTTCAGAATACATTAGTCTTATTTGACAACTGGTTGACCTAAATCATCCAGCATTGCTTTATCTACAGGGTCTCCATGAAATTTAGGCAGAGTTGATGGTTCATGCTTTTAGAGTACGTTTAATGCAATTTGATACACAAGAAACTTTGGTTTCCCTTCATCAAAGCTTCTTTTTAGCTGACATGAGGAAATAGAACTAAGTTCGAAAACAAATCTATGTTTGTTCATTTACTACGCGGAAATTTCATTCCCACTAATCCATCTTGTTTGGGCAAATGTCTCTACTATTATAGGGAGGATATATAGCTTCATCTCATTTATTTTTGAACATCAACAAAAGCACAGTCCTCGTTTAAATTGTTCATAATCAATCTGAGTCACCTTTCACACTCTTTAAGTTGAAGACACTAAGGCAAAGGCTAGAAGTATCACATCAATGGAAATCGGGAAGGTTTCACACATGGGAAATTATCGCATGAATATTACGTGAAAGTTCTCTCTAACAACTATACATGGTTGCTCAATACATGACCAGACCAATATAACTCAATATGCCAATTTCAAAAAAGAAAAGAGCAAGTGTCATCCCTCCAAAGTAGTTATTGTTTATGACACCAATTGTACAGGGATCATATACCAAAATATTTACTCAGCTGATAGCAACATACCAATTTATAGTAGATGTCAATGCAGTGGTCTCACAGGTAATTGCTAGCCGTCAATGTTTTTCATGTACTCCTTTGAAAGTTTAGTCTCCATTATCAGCTTTTGTTCTCTGAGAAGGGAATAGCCTGATTCAAGTAAAGCTTCCATCGTTTGCTGTTCACCAAATGCAACAACCAAATCCAACGTGATTCAACTAGAATATGGAAGCACGTATTTCAACTAGTTAATCAGAAAATAAAGAAAAGGCACCATCATAGTCTTTAAAAGTGATACCTAAGTACATTTGCTCCCAAATCCAGCAGAAAGAGGTATTTAAGCTTAGAAAGTTGATAGTATATTCCGTAGTACAGTTGTATCTATGCATACAATTTCTCTAAAGGGTCACTACCTTTTTTCAATGTTTGTTTCTAATTATCCATACTCCTATAAGTATCTATGGGTTTGCAACAGCGGTATCTGATCCATTTCTTCCAGAAATTGCACCAAATTTATTAAATTGATTTTGTGACAGAAGGTGTGATGTCAAATCTGCATGTAAGAAAAGAAAGTTTCTTTTGGGGAAAAAAACAAGATACTGAGAAAGCTGATATGGAAAAGTTAGTCATTTCAAATGCAAGTTTGCTAATGATAAGAGGTAGAATTATCAACTTCAATAGACAATGGTCTAAGTTTGATAATGATATGAGGTAGAATATCAACTTTCATAGGCAATGGTATATGGTAGACAGTACATTCAACAGATGCTTTGTAGAGAAAGCTATCAGGGTTTAATAGGCAAGAGATCTTACTTTTGGGGGCACATATACCGGAAGCTTTTCGTCCTTTCTTCGATTGAGAAGCTTATTTCCAAGATTTTCAACACCTCCAATATCGTCGATCCACTACAAACAAGAAGAAGTTCAACAAACACATCAAACACAATTTACTGCTACGCCATCGAGTAAGGACCATATGGGAAGAATCATGTTTCGGAGTGAAAACAAAGAAAGTAAGAAACCAAGTAATCATAAGTGACAGCAGAAATTATACAATGACCAAAAAATATAGCATGTTAGCTCAAGATAAGGCATGCAGATTAGAAATTCGTTTAAACAGACATGTAACGATTACCTAAGTATGCACGTGTGAAACGACTTTTTTAACTTTCACTAATTATGCATGGACTTGATGGCCAGGCAACCTTTTTGCAGGTTCAGCTATAAGTTCAACCAGCTGGACCATAAACTATTCTCAAAAGATATGCAAACTGACAGAATCTACACCTCATTTGTTTGGAAACAGGCAACACTGTGTTAGGATAAATAGAAAAATGCATTTGGATGGCTCACCACTAGCCTTGTAAGTGGATATGGGTTATTCAATATATATAGAGTCCATGTGATGTGGTGTGGGCTCCGTGGATACCTCCAATGGATTGGACCAACGTGCACATGGAAAAACCTTAGGCGGATCAGACTCCCAACAAGTGGTATCTGACAATCTATGTGGGGGATCTCCTGGAAGCATAGGTAGTCGTGGGTTTGCACGGAGACTCTCGGAGGACGAGTGAAAATCCATTGTAACTCTTGATGGAGCAAGAAAAATAGTGCATGCGGAAGGTGGCCGGCTGCAAGGTGGCTCTCATGGAGTATGGTGGCTGTTGATGGAGTGGGCGCGGTAAATAAGCCCGGGTTTGGACACGGTGTTGGAGAATGATAATAGATAAAGAATTAAGGGGGAGTCAAATGGAACAAATCGAAGGGGAGTTAGGCCCAATGCAAGGTTGAGACATGAGGGGGAGATTGATAGGAACATGTGTGAAAAATTGAGTCTTGCATCCGATAAATAGAAAAAGGGTTGGACCTTAACATACAGTTGGATGGCTCACAAATAACAAGGCTTAGCCTTTTAAGCGGATAGGGGTCATTTATTGTGGCTTAGCCTTTTAAGCGGATAGGGGTCATTCACTGTATATTGGGTCCATGTGATGTGATGTGGACTACGTGAATACTCCCCAATGGATTGGGGCCATTGGGCCAACACGCACAAGGAAAAATCTCAGGCGGATTAGACTCCCAAAACATGGTTTATTAGCAAAGAAAAAAAATGGTTCCTTCCCGACGTACGTAATTAATTCTCGCAGATAATAAACTGGAACAGAGATCACTAGAAAGTTCTGAAATCCAAAAAGCCTGACAAGTCTAGATTATCTGATGCAATGAGAGAGAGGTAAATCAATAAGGTGAAAACAATGAACATCCAAGGCTGTCATAAGTGAAGCCATAATGATGGGTACCTTAGAGATTGACCTGTCATATGTTCGGGACCTAAGAGCTCCATAAAAATCCAAGGCTGCCCAATAGAGAAAACAATGAAATAAGAAAAAAGGTTATTGCCTCCACATCATACGTAGAAACCTATACCGTGAGACAAGAAGCACTCTTTACATTGGAGATACTAAACACGTTCTGCCACACGACTGAAGCATATTTTAGGTTCAAGTAAAATAAACATGAATAATATAGTTGAGAGGGACAACTGAATTGGATGGAGTACGATTATATCTTTCATATGGCAGATTATGCAACTTGCAGCACTGTGATTGCACAAAACATGATTGTCCCAATATGAAGCAGAATCACCATAATGACATGCAAAATTGTTTTGCAGAAACGACAATATCCACGAAATTTTAATGAATTAGATCGCAATTGTACTGGAAAGTAACCTATACGGAACTTGTGACGCGTTTATTTGTGTAAAGGGGGCCTGGCATCCTCCCATTTCGAGGACTCACAAAAGTACCTCGGACAGTGCCACAATTAAAAATCACCATAAAAGTCATCAAAAGTCATAATACAACCATCACTTATCAAGAAATATAACCTAACATACCTTGATTTGGAAATGTGTTCACTACGCTTTCCACCTCATCCCTTGATATGCCATCTCTCTCATATGTTCTGTGGACAATATTTATGATGTCTTCGTGTGTAGGCTGCCTATTTGACAATAAAAAGACTAATAATGTTGTCAAAGCATCACAAGATTGCATCTTGCATTAACAGCACATGTCCATTCTAACCAAGGAAACTAGAATGGATACAGACCCAACCATCGCCATTCTGAAAATTTGCTGCTCTCAATCTCTTGTTTGGCACTAAACCAGAAAACTGGACTTACCTTGTGGCTGTAGATTTGGAAGTAGGAATTAAGCCAACAATTGTCAAGTCAAATGACTTAACAGCTCAAGAATTTGGAAGCTAAAGTGGACCACAGATCATGTACTTGGAACGGACATAAAGTTCAATTGCTTAAAGTCGGCCCATTAACCTTGATGTTGGAGGTTCCTACAGTAGAGCCCCTTCGTGTAACTACACCCAGAAGGTAAGGTCAATACCTAATCTAACCTCCCATACCCGTTAATACGGACATCGTGGGTTCAAGGAGTTGCCACTTTGTGCAAATAATCTTAGAAGGTTAGGTATACACACCCAATCTACCCCTCCCGAATAGGGACTAACTGGCATACTTTCGACTTAATACCCATACATCTATAGGTAGATATATGAACATAATGACACTGAAGTTTTATCAACAAGTTTCCAAGTTACAACAGCCTATTGTTACTAAAAACAAGTACAACAATCATTATGATAATGCAACAAGAAAGTTTAAAAGCCACTAAATTACTCAACCTACCAGTAAAATTTTTCCATTCGACCGTCACGAATCAAGGGAGCATAAATAGTTGAAAAATCATTCCCTGTGACAATAATAGGGATTCTGCTTGTAACATCCGATTCCCTCCAGTCTTGACCGATACTAACTCTTGTTGGATTATCACACAAATTCATCAGCGTCCCAACAACAATCTGATTGTTGACTGTCATTTGAGTATTTCCTAGATAAAAAACAGAAGAATGTCTTGGTAAGAGAAAAGAACAAAGTAATCATGATTAGAACGCTATTCAATAAATTCCACCATGAAGATTACTATCAAAAGGTAATAGTGTTCATAGTGCCGCCAAGCTGATAGGGAGACTGCAAATTGAAATACAGTTTACTACAGTTTTTAAGAGCTCAGATTTCGCAGTAAAGTAAGCTGAAGGAGTCAAAGTTAAACTAAAGCTCACCAAATCTTCCAAGGCCAGCATCAATATCATTGATCATTAAACAACTCATCTTCCCCTGTATAAGTCAAGGAAAAACAAAAACAAAAAGCTCTATTGATAACTAAAAGAAGGCGAACAAGGACGAATGCGAAACACCCATCAGCATGTTGACATGAATATAAGTAGGTTCTACTAATGGCAGTTTCGAAGTAAAGCATTATTGTTTTCAACCATACTTTCAAGTTCCACCACTTCAATCTATTCTTTGTAGTTTGCCCTGCCTAAAGAATATTACAAGACAAAAGAAAAATGCATTGCCCTAGCTTTATCTATGCTGTAGTAAGTCCTCAGAATTTACTTCTTCAGGTAAGGTAGCTTCAAGCATGAAATAAAGCTTCAGAAGTTCCTCACAATTTCTAAAAAATTACTATGTTGAACGGACCGATTGCATGCAGCTATTGACCCCTGGGCATCCCCTAATTCTAATGATAAAATTAGGATCAAGACTCCGAATAAGAAAATAAAACTTTTACTAGCCCATCATAGACCACACATATAAGACAGAGAAGTAATTTAGCCCATAACTTAACCCATGACGAAATGCTACATCCATTGAGCATCAAATATAAGAGTTCTGTTTTGCCCCAGCTCATAAAGCCTAATAAACTACACATAAAGTTCATATTGGCAGCAAATGACTACAAGAAACATAGAGTGGAGACTCAATTTGACCAGACACTTTATAAGTCATAGTCTAATTCTGCTCCACACACTTTTCTTGTTTACATGCTCTGCATCATAGTTCAGGTTTTGTTTTCCCTGTTGTGGGAAAAGTCCATCGTTTATTTATTTCCTTCTCCATCGCAGTTTCTACAGAAAACCTGAAACGAGAAAATTAATGGCGCAGGGAGTGTTTGACCTAATCCTTGGTACCTGAAGCCAATTGAGAAAATGTTCCTAAAAATACAGTTCTCAACGTCCAAATATATGTTGGACCTTAAGAACTCCATCTACTCTAACCCAACTTCAGGAAAAAGACATCTTAAGGGAAAGTAGCTTCCCCTAAGCCCAATTACACTTACCATAGGAGGCAGTTGGGATTTTCTGCTCTACACCATATACATGTCACAATCTTGATTATTCCAAGTCATTTGGCGTCCTACAATCTATTGTGGTGGCATAGAACTTAACTAATCAATCATTCATTCTGCTGAATTCAATGTATTCCCAAAAGACAAGAAAAACAGAAAGAAGAATTGGATTCATTTAGAGGTCAAATTAGATAAAAGAAAAGACAAATATGGCGATGAATCAAATAGACAACAGCATAAAATTTGACAACCAATGACATACATATATCGATATTGAAAGTAGTAGAGCTTCTAACTTTGTTCTGAACAACTTGCGAAGCAGTTCTGTACCGATCACGTATCAATTTTCCTGGTTCTCCTGTTCAAGGAAAAATGCAAGGGAATTACAATTTAGTTAGAAGCATACATGTTCACTTTTGAACAAGTTACACAACTTGTTATATTCTTATTCCTGTCTTCCCAATCACTACCTTTTTTCGGTTAGTATCCCATAAGTAACTTCAGTAGTATACAGGCACCAGAATTACCTAATAAACCATTCGGCCAATGTAGAAGTAAAAATACGTAGGAGATTGCATGCGAGACGTGAAAATAGGTGATTTTCGGGCCTATCGAAGTACTAAAATTGATATTTACCAACACAGAAACCCAAAAAGAAAGAAAGAAAGATCAACGATCAGTTGATTTTCACCACCACTGTCCCTTGTAGGGGCCAGCTTACCAGCTCTTTCTGATTCCAATTCTCCAGCAGACATAATAACTGGTTCAACTCCCATGGCCTGGAAAATAAGTTCAGTTTGAAAGGATTTGCCTTGTCCTTTTCCTCCCCAAATGCCTGCACAGATGTACCACAGTCAAAATAGCTTTCATTTCAAGAATTATGTCCACCGAGATACAACCAATTGATCACATACTAATCTCATATTACAGGGACTGCCCCCTTCAAGTTATCCATGTCAACATGAGACAACAATGGCTTATGGAGGTTGAAATATGTATCACGTAGACATGCCAGAAAAGCACACTCATAAGTGTGATGATAGAAGGGTTTCCTGCTTTTCAAGTAGAAAGACATACATATCCACCTGATTGAATGCACATCTTATCTCATCTGGTAATAGTGACATAATACTGTCATCAAATGTATAAGATCACCAGACACAAAGCATTCCTTTTTCTAATGTTAAGTGCAATAATGAATGAGTAAGGAAATCAATATACGACTATTTTACTGCATAAGTCCAAAATTTGGTCGTTTCAAAATTAAGCTCTGGCTGACCACAGAAAACTAAAAAAGGAGTAAAGAAGCTGAAGGTACATTCATAAAGAGAAACGTACAGAAAATGTATAAGAACTACTGCCCATGACCGTTAACTATCTTATCTATAGTACAAACTAGAAACTCTCATGGGGGTAAATATCAAAAAAATCATCATGCATACTTACCTAGAATCAGAGGAATTTTCATATTGAGAAGATGAGAAATGTAGTTCTTCACAATGTGGCAAACTGCAGTCATAGCGAACAATGTGCAAAATGTTATCAACGTAATAACAATTTCTGACATTGAGAAGATTAGCAATTCAGCACCTCACATATCCCATAAACATTAACCACGAGTCAGATCTTGTAAACAAGAATGCCATAATTATGAAGTGCATGCAGCTAACTGTTTTGATTATCTTTGATTCACTAATAATCTTTATTTCACATTCAGGTGATAAGAGGTGGCAAATGAAACACGGCAGCAGGAGATACAAAAGGGACCTACGAAGCAGAAGAAAGCCAACCCACCTTGGTATACCCATTAGCATACATCACTAGCCCTCTATTAGAAGAAAAGTCATAGCAAATGAATTTAAAATGACATTTTCCCAATGATATCTAAGATAAAAGTTTCACATCAGACAAAGCAACGACTCTGTTACAGTCATTCCGAATGAAATCATTTGATCCATCAACATGCATGAGTGTGATCTTTCCACTGAATGATTCACTGAACTTACCAACTTTATCCTGTAAAAAGTAGAAGAAGAATGAGTTAATAGATGGGAAAATAACGAAAGTCTATATGCTCAACAAAAGGAAGTTAGACAATACTAATAAGCTATTTCTCAAAGTTCTTTGATTATCGATATGCAGTCTTCCTAGTTATATGAGCAACATGAACTTGATTCAAAGAGTGGAGAAAACAAACTGACGCGCAGAACAAGAGCACCAAGATCATAGACACCAATGTGAGGCAAGACTATATTCCCCTTTGGAAATGATCATTCCCTGTTGTTTAGCCTAAATTTCGAAATCAAAATTTGAAGCTGTTGTACATTTCTAAAAACGTGGTGTAAGTAAAACATTTTTAGGTCATCACTTTTTCAGCTCATAAGGCCTGCATTTTTTAGGCTGGGGTTGGACAAAACTGAGAAACAGCAAAAGCTATAATTTCATAATTCTGGAAGGAAGACAGCACCAACTCTAAAGTTTTCAGTACTTTGACATAATAGCACACAACCTTATTCATATATTCTAGGGCTTCTCATTTATTCTTTATAAAGAATCACTAGTCTATTCTACTAGAATTTCTGAATCTAAAATATGGATCTGTTCATCAGTGGATTTACTTCTTGTGACCAAAGTGTTTGTAAGTCTCTGACTGGTCATTAAGGGTTTCTGTGTCAATGTTTTCACATTTCCAACTGTCAGCGAGAGAATAGTCCTATATAATAACCCTAGCCTTCTTAGAATCCAAGTCACAAATGAAAGAAATACAGTTAACAAATTTTTCAATAAATTGAGTTGTGCAAAATACTATCATGCAACATAACAGTAAGATATTCATAAAGGTAGATTGAAGCACATATGCCACATTGTAAAGCCAATAGCAATAAAATAAGAAATTGGCCAAGACAATCACGATCAATACTGAGAAACAGCTTACCATGAAAACGGGAGCAATGTAGTAATCCCCTTGAAGATACTCAAACGACCTGGTCACTTTCTGCCGGTAATCAAAGACAATATCCGCTGCATTATCACACACAATATGATTAAAGCTCAATGATTCAATCAGCAGTCGTATGGGTTTCTCAGCTACGTTAAAACAAAACGAATCAATCCACGTGGACAATGAAGGACGAAAGAAGTACCCAGCCAGCAGAAGACATGCGTGATTTGACACCATATCAACACACAACACTCATGAAGCCTTCTTCCAATGTTTTCTCTGTTACCAGAACCACAGTCGAGAATACCAAATGCACACATACGTACGCACAAGTGTGTATATACACATATGAAAATTTGCCCAAAGCCTGGGACTTAGAGTTTGCTCCCGAACAGGTGCTATCAACTTTTAAGAGTCCAGTTCAATTGGGTTTGGTCCTGGCATTAAATGGGTGGGTCTCCAACTTGTGCACGGTGTGATTGGTGTACATTAGTCGAGGTGCGCGTAAGCAGGCTCGACGCCTCCAATATCAAACAAAAATATGTATCTTTGGGCCGACGCCTCACAACATTCCCCAACCTTCTTCTGGTGCATTTTCCAAGGAACCAAACTGATTAAAGTCGAAGGAAGAAACACTCACAGTCTCTGCCGAGGAAATTGCCGGCAAAGAGGTCATCGATGACGCCAGCCCTAGCACCAACGGCGATGTTCATGTTGTCAGCCTCCTTACCCAGCCTGTAAAGGTAATCTTCCCCCTCCGAGTCCTTCGCCTCCCACGACGACTGCTCCGACAGCCTCTTCTTCGGTTTACTCGACTCTTTCTCGTCGCTTTTGTTTTCGTTTTCGTTAGAACTCGAAACCGAACGCACGGAGAATTGTTTGGGAATTGGTGATTTGAGCTGTGAAGGAGGAGAGAGAAAAGGGAAGGAGGAGAGAGAAGAGGGAGTGAGGCGTGGGTTGTTGAAGTTGCTGAAGAAGAGCGCCATTGATTTTGGCGTTGGTCTTAAATTAGTGACGATAAAGATACAGATGAAGAAGTTAGAAGAATTTGGCGCCACATAATATCAAGCGGGAACCACAACGGACCCTACCTTACCGTGAGGGTGAAATCGGCTCGGTTTAGTTCTGATTCGGTTCGATTTGGGGTGATTTTTTCCAAAACCGATTCGGTCGGGCCATGGCTTTCCAAGACCATCCCGACCGATCGTAGAATGAGACTTGACGGTTCGGTTTGATCATTTGCGGGTTTTTTTTTTTTTAAGGAGTTGTTTGGTACCTACGAAAAATAGGAGTAAAGGAAAGGATGAATTTTCCTCTTCTTTTTTTTTTATTTTGAGAGGAAAAGGAAAATAAAATACTCCCTTCGTCCCATTTTCTTTGTCCAAAATTCCCCTTTTTTGTGTCCCAAAAAGATTGTCCATTTAAAAAGATAAAGGTACAAAGTTCTTTATTTTTCCCATTTTACTCTTCTCTCAAATTTGACATTTGAAAGGGGGAAGTTTGAAATTTAAATTTGGTACTGGGATATCAATCCAAGTTTTTACTCCAATTCAGAGAATGACCAGCAAAAGTCAAATTGGAGGCAGACTTTTGTCCCTTTTTGGCTCCATAAATTAGTTTCCATTAACTCCTAAAAATCACTCAGGGTATTATTGGAAATGTGAAGTTTTGAAAAGATAGTCATTATGTTTTCTTAAATTTGTAGTATTTCAAGATTGGACGATGAAAATGGGACGGAGGGAGTAATCAAACAAAGGCTTAGGAACATTTTCTTCTAGACTTTCCTTTTATTTTCCCTGTGTACCAAAACAGGATGTAAGTTTATTTTGATGATCGTTAGTATAATTTACATTTTAGATTTTGTTGATCGAATAAAAGTATAAAAATGTTTATACTCCACAATAAAGTTATCTTTTAAAAAGTCTCTTTTTCTATACCGGATCAAACGTATCTGATAAAAAAAAACCGTAGCGATTATTGTTGATCGATACATTATCAACAAGTACATTTTGGGCGATCAAGCATCTGACATACAATTGCGAGACGAATCCGGGCTTAAGTTAATCGGGCTATCAAGGCTAAAATATTCCTTGATGGATCAAACCTTAACTTATACATAAGTTGGGCAAGATATCCCAAAGTCGTTCAAAAGAAAACATGACATCCCAAAAAGAGCACATAAATAGAAAAAAATTGGACGATTCAATTCTTTTTTAGGGATTGGAGAGGAGTCGTTTTTATTGAGATCATTCATTGAATGAGCTAGTCAATTAATTCTTCATACAAAATCAGTATTCTTGCAATTCTGAATGAGGATTCCTCATGTGACTTTTCAAGTGAGAATGAAACCCATCACATTTAAACTTTGATGCTTATATCATATCATTCATGAAAAAATCTAAGTTCATTGGACATGGACAAGTTCTAGTATTTGGTCAAGTCATAGGTGAAAGCCGTGAAACGGATAACAGAGACCAACAAACATACATGATTGTTTTGATGGATTAAAAATTTCGCTCTATCTAAGCAATCTATATATCGAGACCTCCATAGTTAATAGTACTTCGGTTATTAAAATATGTATGCAGTGTCTCATTTAACATAATTTGGAGCATCGTCACGTGATCATGAGTTTCCTTTGAAATATTGGCACAACTTTATGAAAACACCACAATGATATTCTTCTTTTCAGAAATTACTTTAGGAGATTACATCCACATGATAAATGTCCAAGCCCAAGTAATCGAACATATTATTAGGAGTACAACATAAGGTTATCAAATGAAGTCCTCGTTGTTGGTAAACCAATTAACCCTTGAATCCTTTCCTGCTCCAACCGGAACATCTTCAATGACTTTCTCTTGGCCTTTAGGGTAGAAAATCCCGGTCCGGTGATCAGGAACCCACCAGCAGCCACCGTCACCACGGCCCTGATCTCCGGCCACAGTAGTGCTCTTGTTCTTCACTTCCTCCCCGTTCATTTTGGTAGCAGTACTATCACCGCATGAGCCCTTCTTGTGGTAGGCTTTTCGCAGCATTGGCCTATAATTGTTTTCGAAAAGAGGGTAAAAATGTGTAAACTTGTTTAATGTATTGGAGAAACGAAAAAATGACGTGCTTTTATAATTAGAATGGTAGTTCTTTATATAAACAAAACCTGTTTACAAAACTTTCGTGCAAAAAGGATTACGTTAAAAAAAAAAAAAAAATTCCACTTCATGAAACGAAGATATGAATCATGTGTATATATTATATACAACTATCTAAATTACATATGAAACCAGGTATAAAAGCTCACAATCGCGCTAAGATTGACTATCAACTAATAGCTTCATAAAGGAGATAAACAAGTAAAACAACAAACTCCATTCAAGAGAAGAAATAATCGATTTTTTCAGGTATAACTTATACATCCTACGTGCTAGCTGCCTAAACTAAACCAAGAACAAAATTGCCAAAGGAAAAACCTTACTTGATGTACATGGAGTTCATGTTCTGTGCTCCTCTACCAAATGTTGTTGCCATCTCTCTCTCTCTCTCTCTCTCTCTCTCTCAAATGACCATGGTTAGAGACTCACATTTCCCTCTTTTAAATATACCTAGCTAAGGTAAAGAGATTTTTGTTTTCCCAAGAAAAGGGTGATAAAGTTGGGGACTTGCATGCTTTTAGCTGACAATATATGAATACAAAATACTCCAACAGAAATTATTGTTGGAAAAGCCAGGCCACCCCAGTGCGGAGTGGGTGCAAAGCGGCATTCGGCCGTTTATTTCGGCACGGATGGTTCGAATTGAATTTGAGCTTATATAAATCTGAATCATCCATTACTCAGTTAAGATCCGAGTCGTTAATTATCGAAATGAACTACCGAATTGACCGTTTGGCACCGCTACATCTCCCAATCCTTTTGGTAACGGGCAGAATTGACTGAATCAAGTATTACAAAGTATTGTAGTAATCTCAAGGAAGTCTCTCCCTTATTTTATGATTCAGGTTGTGCACTTTGTTTTTTGGTCACGATTATAAAGTACAGAAACTATGTGAAGAGGCACGAATTTCTAATTGACATACAAATTGGGACGAAGAAGTATAGGTTTCCAAAGTAATTTTGGGACGTCCTTGTTATTTTGCTCACAGTGAAAAAGAAAAACAGGTTTTTAGACTCACTTTTCAAAGCTGAATTTAAGTTTGTCTGTAAATGAAAACTGGCTAGAGTTATGTATTTCCCCCCTTTTTTTAATGGTTTTGTTCACAACTTTACGTGGATTGAAGCTAGCTGCACAATAACCTTATCGCCTTCCCATAGCCAGTGGACCCCCCCAATTTGTCTCCACAATGGCGCCCGTTTCCGCTAACCAAAAAATTCGCACTTGTTGATTTTGTGTCAAATTTTTATGTATTATTGATTCGTCTCGACAAGAGGAATCGAAAAAAAAAATTTAAAAAAAAAGAATTTTACACTAATATTTGAGAAATATCCAAGAGAAAGACCAAAAATCAATCTTTTAGATTTTTCTTGGATATTTCCAAAAACACCTGCATAAAATTTACAATTTTTTATTTTTTTGATTTCTCTCGTTAAGATAAACTAATAATTTATAACAGTTTGGTGCAAAACGAAAAACACTAAAAAAATAAATTGAATATAAACAAAATCAAAAAATTAGTTAGCGGAAATGCCCCTGAATTTGGTGGCAAACCTACTACCCACACAAGTACATGGCCTCAAAGGATCTCGATTGAAGTCTCTAAAGTTGCATCTCGATTGGTCATTCTGACTTTCAATAGTTGGTAATTTAGATCTAAAAACACTCTCCCCGATGATAGCAACCATAAATCTGAGCCATTAAAAGTCATTAATATTTCATGACAGGTAATAACACTTTAAAACACAGCATGGAAGCAACCTTTCTCTCTTGGCATTATTGCAACCCTTCGATTGGTTGAATTCATTACATGGCACTCGAGAGAGCATTGAAGCAATTTCTTAAATGTAACCTCGAGGGATTTTGCCAAGCGGTCTTGACTTGAGATTCGGAGGTTTGCTGTATCTTAACGTATCATGGCCTACAACTTTTGGTCCATCTTATTCTCACGCGCAAGCGCTTGAAAAGAATACGAACGTGCGCATAAACTGTCTTGAACACCCTGTGTTAAAAAGCACTTTTTTTTTTTTTAAATGTAAATCGTGGTGCTATCGTCACCCTAATGATGGGTTGCCATAAAGTCAGGCATTAATGATTCTAAACTAGCAAAATGTACAAAAGGGTGACAATAGAAGCTCCATACGCACCCTTAACCACTTGCATTGAAAGCCACTAAAAGTTTCCTGCAATTTGCAAGTAGGTCCTCTTCAATCACTTCAGCAACCAACACCCTACCTCACATATGGTTCAATCTATCTTGTCTTTTGCTGACTTTGTTTTGCACTTGCTTCAATTAGCAAATTAATCCACGCATAAATTTGAGTGAAACCTTCGTTAATGGTATAACTTGAGAGGAAAGAAATGCTAGCCTTTGGAAATTTGAGTCCCCAAAATTTGAATGAAACTCAGGCCCCGTTTCAAAAACCTTCTTAAAAAATAAGTACTTATTTTGGAACTTCTCAAAAAACAAATAAGAAGGGTTGTTCCACAAAACACAAATAAGTAGCTTATTTCATATTTTCAAACTAAAAAATAACTTAAATGAAAAATAATTATTCAATTTTTTTGCACCGTATTAAAGATCTCAATGAGATCTATCAAATAAGATCCATATTGATAGGAAAATTATTTGCATAAACACATGATTTTTAAGCTTGAAGTTGCCTTAACTAAAAAATAAGTACTTACTCCTTATTTTGTAGAACAAACCTTATTATTGAACAAAAAATAAATTCTTAAACCCGTTTTGGAACGGGGCCTTAGTCTCATAAAGGGTCAAGTCGAGGACTAGAATGGGATTTAGGTGATTGAGTAAAAAGAGGGGGGTAGGGGCAGAAGAAGCTCACATGTATGTACCATATAGGCAGGGCAAATATAGGTAGAGACCAAGGATCACATGTCCTCCTGGATTTTCAATTCCTTCACTTATAGCCCTAGCAATTTATAGTATACTCCATACGTGACACCATGAACTACAAGTATTCGGCGATTTGTTAAGGCGCAGCCCTGCAGACCCTCATCAACAAAAACGTTTCAAGAAACTCACCCCTTATAGCTGCACTTAACTAGAGAAATCTGATCCAGAAACCAGAGTGCAGGTATAGTTTGCACATGAGAAATATGATAACAGCTTCTCTTTCCCCTTACAAAACACCTATAAGTGGTATAAACGGTTATCATTTTACAACATTGGGTACAGTACAAATGGCTTATATAATGTGAGAGCTGCCAAGGCATTGATGCCTCTCTCATCTCTTCTGTTCACCCATGCTTCATTAGACAAAGTTACAACGACAATCCAGCACGGGTTAAGGGCGGCATTGCCAGAATCCACTATTACCTATATAGCGATCTGGTGTGGTCATCCTACTCAAAGATCTCAAAAACTTGACTCTTCGGTTGACGGCCGCCTCAAGGAATATCGCAAACTATTAGCAAGAACCTGCCAGTATTGACAAGGTTAAGCATCGCAGCTTGCAAATAAACAGACAACACGTACATGAGCCCCCCAACCCCCCACCCACCCCCCCCCCCCCCCCCCCCCCCCCCCCCCCCCCCCCCCCCCCTCTCTTTTTTTTGTAGTCTTAGCCTTATTATATTTTTGAGATTGATCTTGAACACAAAATCAAGTCTAGATTAAATCCACGATAAACATAAACAAATACAATGCTGAAACTAAATCAAGCATCAGTCGAAATGAAATATGGCAATTTATCCTTTTGTTCACGAGTCCAAGCTAGGTATATTGGAGCTTGTTCGATGACTAAATGAGCCTCAAAGTTTGGCTCGAGCTCGTGTTATTCACAAATTACTTGGTTGATTTACAACACTAGTTTTTGCGAAGTGAGCCCAAGTTGAGCCGTAAAGACAAATGATTTGCTCACATCTACCCGGAATCGTTACTTTTACCTTTTGTGAAAAGAAAATTTTCCATCAAAATTACGTTGGAATTGATAAATTTGGGCAGGGTGGACCAGGTCCATTAAAATCATTCATAAGGCTATGCTAGTTCGCTTGAGAGACCTTCATAATACTACCTATATCCAGTTTTACCTGTTGAAGGGGCTTGATGATGGCTTTACCCCGGTAGCTGACATGGAACTTTGCCTTGGCCAATAAACCCTAGGCACGAAAATCAAAATACAAGTGAAATAGTCAATCTAATAGCCAACAACATCACTACTAAACTAATAAATACGAGCAGAATGCAGAAGCCACTTGGCTGTTACCTCTGTGTCAAATTCCCCTGATTCCACAGCAATGTTTATGTCGGTAATCATCTTTACAAGATCCACCAATAATCCAGGGCGGTCTGCCGCTTCCACATACAGTAAGCTGCAAAGTACACGAAATGCACATTTCCAGACTCATTCATTTGTTCAATGAAACAAAGATAAATAGCAGGGCAGTTTAAAGCACACTTCAAGCATCCAGAGTTAATTAAGCAAGGCGCTTAATTTTGCTACCGAAGGCCATCATATTGAGAAAAAAAGTGCGCATTACCTCCGATTAGGGCCATCATCATAAACATTGACTCGGGTTGCTATGTCCACGTCAACCTAAGGTAATCCAACACACACAAAAAAATGTAAAAGAAGGAAACACTACAGAAAAGTGAAATGCTCACAACACCATATTCAAATGAGGAATATTTGCATCATGATTCACGAGTGAACAATGTACATCATTGCAGTCAATGTTCCTCCGTATGCGGGGCTTGGAACACACCAATTTTTTTACACGTCGTGGGAAACACAGTGCATTTATAACTGGTACTAATTTGGGTGCATTGTTGCCCCACTAGTATGTTTTGGAAAAAACAGATAAATACACGAAATGCATCAAGTTTACACAGAATGATCCCACCACAAAAGTTCAAATTTCATACTTTGAATTTATGAATTAGATCCGCATTATGAAGTCCAGTGAAAAGTTCGTAAAAGGATTATTGGAGAAAAGTCTCCAAGGTTTTCCATTGATATTATTAAAGTGAAGGAGCTTATGAAACCTTTCCTTCATCATTCTTACAGGAAAACTAATGAGCCTCCAAAACAACTACAAATGGACCATGCTCTTCTTCTGCAACTTAATCGTAGTGTTCAAAAAGGTTCTATGGTACAAATAAGCTATAACTATAAAACATGAAGAAATAAAAATAACCATGCTCTTCTCATGTAACTAAATAGTAGTGTTCACAACGGTTCTACAGTATACATAAACAATAGATACACAAATGATGAAGGAATCCGATAAGGAGGAGGAGAAGGACCGTTTGAGGTGGCGGCTCAATTCCGAAGGCTGCTCCCATTGCTAACTGGGAGCTTGACTCCTGGGCCAAAAATGGAATACAGTAAGAAATCAGTAAAGAGAGGTAAATCCAGCAGCACGTGTCCAATCGGATAGAATTAAACAAAGAATCATGAAACTGAGGAATACCGGATGATACTCAAGAAGATTGTTTATAATTGTCAAACGAATTGCCTCAAGCAATTCAGGATCCTCAACTTTTCTACCAGTGTCACTGCATAAGACACACCATGAAAGCAACCGGAATCACTCCACAGCATTAGTTCCAAAACCCAATCCAGATTCTAGTAAAGCACATTCCAACTAAGAATACAACATCGAGATACTAGTAGCCTCTTTGTTTTTGTTTTTTGTTTTTTTGATCTTCTAGTAGCCTCTTTGTTGCTGGATTTTTTTTTACTGATGAACATATATTAACTTCTTTATGTGGTTTTATACATGATGAAACAGAAATCTACTCATGCATCCAAGTCCACTAAAATCCTCCGAGCAATAAATGAAGGCACCCTTGTTCTATGATTCTATCTATTAGGAGTGAAGGGATATAATCTCATGGGATAAGTCATCACAACGGACTAATACGAAGGATCTAATAATACAAACCTCTGGTATCGTATATCTCCTATTTTGTGAGATATAAATCTGGTGAATACTAACTCCTGACTGCCAAAGTTCAACCAAATTCAGGGTATATGGTCCTCTTGGATTTATAGTCCAACATGACACTCAAATCCGGACAAACAAACAGGGCAAGGACTGAACTAGTACCATGTAAGACCATGATAGACTTACACTCTAGTGATGGCGAATTTGTTGTGCTTTCCAGAAGAATCAAGATAGACATTTGCCTTGACAACGTTCAGCCCGAGGTTCTTAAGTGCATTCATCTGCAACCCATTTACAGACAGCAAGCAAAAACATGAAAGGTAAGTTATAGCAGATAAACAACAGAAGCGGTAGCTAAACAAACACGAGAGAGCAGCTTGAATAAGCAGAAGGGGAAAAAAAAAAAAGAAAAGAGAATTGCATAAACAATAAGTAATACTTAAACAAGAAAGCAAATGGTCTTACAGTGTCAAGAAGCGCTCCAAGGCGATTGCCGAAGGTTATCTCCACCACAGTCGCATTAGGATCGGAATCTTGGTCGATTATAACTTTGGGTGTTGGAATTGAGTCAGTCTCCCGATAACTTCCATCCTGCTTATTGTACGACATTCCAAACAAACCAGCGAAAAGAGATAAAGCAATGAGAAAATGAAATAGAGGATAAAAACGTTAATCAATCACGCAGTTTTGCTTGATACCTCCACAGCTGTGGCAGCTGATGCTCTTGGAACAAGTGTGATTACTGAAGATGACAATCTGACCAAAAGCATTTAAAATAATGAAATAAGACTTCTACAAAACAATCTTGATGATTGCGAATGGATAAGTATGAATGTGGTACGTGGTTTTTCATGCATTTGATTTTTTTATCAACAAACTCAACTTATGAGCAACACTCCAAGCGTTCATAAGCGACTCATTGCACCAAATAGGCTATACTACTACCCATAGATGAACAATCTAGTCTCAATCTGGAGAGAGAGGGAGAGAGAAATTTACTCACCAAAATTGTGTAGATTATTCACACCAACATGATTAAGAAGAGGAGAAACACTAGTACATCATCAAACTCAAGTAAACATAATCAATTAAAAACAAACAACAATTTGCAAAAATACAACTACCAAGGGTTCAATAATTTACTATACTGATAATTTAAACGAAAAGGCCCCCAAATGAATAAAAACAGATAAAAGCCACGGGCAAGCCAAACAATATAAAAGGAGTGGGAAAATCCAAATCCTATGATACAACAATACTTTAAGTTACTAAGAGCATCTCCACCCATTACTCAATTTTTTTACCCAAATTTCAGTAAAAGCTTCATTAGATATGGAGCACTCCAATGCGCAAAGTTAAATCTAAGCATAAATTTGAGTAAAAGCTTCATCAATGGCATAGTTGTAAATATGAGAGAGAGAAAATAGCCTCCAAAAATTTGAGTAAAGGTTTAAGTCTCCCGCCGATGGAAAAAAAAAATTAAAGTCACCCTTTATTTGGTGAAAATTTGGAGTAAAAACTCAATTTGATATGGGTTTCAGAGCTGGAGTGGGATTTTGGGGGTTTTAGTCAGATTTTCATTCTGAGGTTAAACTTGAGTAAGGGCTGAAGATGGTCTAACAGCTAACTGAGAACAAATTTGTCCAAAAGACCCTATTCGCAGGTCCCTATACAGTGTTTACAGATCCCATTTGCAGCAGTCGATCCCCATTTGGTTAGTTAATCATATGGAGGACATTCTCCATCCACTTTGTCGGTGAAAAAAATTCAGACTCCAGCTAATTGGGCAAATTTACCAAATTGGTATACAGACATAACCACACCATGAGAGAGAGAGAGAGAGAGAGAGAGAGAAATGTGTACCTTCCCTTGTGAGAAATACCGACACGGCGAACTGAATCGAACCCATAAAAGGCTCCAACGACGCCTACTCTAGAGAAAGAGAAGGGTTGCTTCTCAACTCCTCTCAAATTAGTGTAAAGCCCAAATGAAGTACTCCCAGAAGCCATAGTCACAGCCATTACCCAACCCACAGTTAAAACAACAAATTTTGTTTTAAAAAAAAAAACACAAGAAAATCTTGATTCAATTGGGTTGGTGTGGACTACCAGTGCTAGAAGAAGAAGTCGAAGAACACGAATTTCAAGAACTGGGTCTGTGAATGGATGTTGTTGGGGCTAGAATGGAAGACCCGTTTGGCTTTTAGAGCAGTAGCTGTAGATGTTGTTGGTTTTCTAGCAATATCCGCCATTTTTCATGAGAAAGCGTGTGATACATGTCTTTATCTGTGAGTATATATACCGTATCAATACACTCCACCTACGCCTACGCCTGCTATTGATGTCTGGGCTACTTCTAAGTATATGAGAAAGATATACCGCCAAGTGGCCTATGAGTGAAACAAGTTGAAAGGGTATCAATTACTGTACCAAGCACTCGTGCCGAAAATCGAGCCCTCACTTTTGATGTACTAAAAAAGATGAAAAAGTGTCATTGAATTATAACCCTCGCCTTTTATGTAAAAAAAATGAGAAAGTGTCATTAAATTACAAGCCCATTGGCACTGTTTATAGGTTGTAGAGGCTTTCTTTGCGTCTGGTCCTCAGAAATCAATCCAACCGAATTTGTAGTGTTATCTGATCTTTCCACCAAACGACCCCTTACCTCATCTTCTCCCACTTTGAGGAAAAATGCGGGCAGATGGGCTATCCACTCGGGGGCTGTAATAGCGACGCGTCTGGTTAGAATAATGCCTATGGCTTCACTGTCTTTGCTACCTTTTCACTTTGTTTGGTTCCATTTCTCTATCCAACCCCGCACACATTTCTTTCCTTTTGTAACTTTTACGTGTGGGGAATCGGGGATAGTTACAGGATTCGTTAACTCGACTCGAATTTAACGCCACATTAAGAATTTGGGTCGATTAGTTTTTGATATTAACACAAATATGATACGATCAAGATACAAAAATTAATGTCGTGTTCTCTTTGCATTTTAAAAAGCATTTTTTTTAAAATTCCCTTTAGATTACCTCTAGATTCTCCCTACTTTCAACATTTATCTCTCTATCTCTCTCCATTTATTATTCCTACTATTTTTCAAAAAAAAATTTCAAAACACAAACCAAACACAGTATAAGGCTCTGTTTTGAATTCGCGGAAAAGAAAGAAAATAAAAGAGAGGAAAAATGTAAAGAAAGTGAATTCTTTTCTCTTATTTGGTCGTAGAAAGAAAATGAAAATAAACTATGGGGAAAATGGAAGGAAAATGAAATTCTTTAACTATGTAAACTATTCGCGCAAAAAATTTATTTATTCCCTAAGCGAATCTGGACTATCCATTACAACAATAGACCGGGTAGTGATCGGTTGTGCAAAGCGTTTTGCACAACTATTGTGCGTGTAGCATTTTTGTTCCTAATAATTGTGCGGTGGGTTTTCTCTCCAAATTTCCTCAAACGATTTCCCTTTCCAGAGCCTTCTTTCCTTCTTATTTTATTTTCCTTTTCCTTCAAATAGGAACCAAACAATCATTAAGGAAAATTCTTTATTTTCCTCTCTTTTTCCCCATTTTTCCTAGGTTGCAAACAGAGCCTAAGCTAAGAAATACATATTGAACATGTATGGTACCATAACTCAAGCTTGACAATAGTAATCGTATTAATTTCTTCTTATAGATAGCTAACTCGAATTACATATGATTAATCTGAATGTGACAGGAACCTAATTTCCCGCCCAATGCCAAAAGAGATCGGTAAGATTTGTGTTCTTTTATTAAATTTTTGCTCTTTAAAGTATACATTTATAAAGTAACGAATACATTCTCTCTTTGATTACGATGGGATCATGGTACCCAAAAAAAACCCACTTGTTATTCATTGAACAAGTTGTTCATACCTGACATTGTTGAGTCTAATCATGTTCACTAGTGTTGCATGTCAACATCATACAAGTAGCATTATGCTCTGCATAATTTTCTACACATATTTTGGAAGAATATAACCGAGCGGGCTAATTGTGTCACCCCGAATTCGAAGCAGTATCGAATAGATTGTTTCGATTGACGTGTATTTTTTAGCACGAATCTAAAATGACGCTAAACTCAAAATGACACGACCCGAACGCGCCCTGAATCACAATGTTGTTGCCCTGGGCATGTGGACGAATGAATACCCAACAGGGCCACAGCTACATGTTGGCCTATAACGAAAGTGAAAAGTAGCCCACTAATTAGTGGCACTAAACCTTCCCCAAAATGGGCCTTACCGGTCTCTTGAAAATGGGCCTGACCAGTCGGCCCAGCTCTAAAACCCTCACAGAAGGCCCATATTTTTCGAGTAGAAATTAGGAAGCGGTGGGAGAGAGAGAGAGGAAGAGGAGAGAGAGGAATGTCGAAGTCCTGCAAGGGCCTAGCACAAGAACTGGTCAAGTGCCTCAGCGAATCAGACTGTGTTAAGGTATTCCCTCTCAATCCATACTTACGTATACTTAATCCCTCAATTGCGTCATATATAGTATTTCACACAGTTGGGATCAATTATTTTTCCGTTTGATAAGCTGTTGCGTTTCGTACTCTGATTCTGTTGCAGGAATTTTTTTTTTTTTTTTTTTGTGATTTGATTCAGACATGGCATAAAAACACTCACTTGTGGTTCATTATTCAACTTATAGCACAGGACTGCAATGAAAATCTTCAATTTTTTATTAAATTTTGTTTCTCCTAGACTAAATCATGGCATTGTGACTTACCCCCCAAAAAAATCATGGCATTGTTATCCTATGCTGTCAGAAGCACCATAAAATTGCACAGAATTTTACAAACCCAGAAGATAAAATTGAGTATTTTCCAGGTTAAACGAGCTGAGACAACTAATGGGCTGTTTTTAGCTAGCGGCAAGGCCCGCAACTAGTTTATTGGGCTTGGTGGAGTTAGGGCAGCTGCAATTCTTTAAGCTTGTTTTGAAAGCGTAACGAGTTTTCAAACTATGTTCAGACTATGGTTGCTTAGTAGTCCAGGTGACCTCAAACGAGTTTTGATCAAGCTCGTTGCTATAAATCACGCTCATCATTAGCCCAGCTCAAATAGCTTGGTCTTTTTGTCGATATAAGCATATTGATTTAAGTGTATTGGTTTTAAACGTCAGGTTCAAGCCTCGTTTGTTTATGGAACAAGTCAGTCTCAAACTACCTTTTTGAGTCGAGTTCATTTAATGGCTCCGTTTTTTGTGGCTCCATAGGAAGTATAGAATCTGTTGATTTTGAATCAAGTCAAAGCATGATGAGAACTTGGGCTGGCTTCAGCTGGGATTCTATCTTTTGGATTTGTTTGAAGTTTCACAGTTTATGGATACGGACGTATCTAGGCATGCATGTCTTTATTTATATGCCTTCAGTCCTTTTGACATTTTATCACTTTGGTTGTTTTTTGTCTAGGTTGAGAAGAGACCATACAGAGAATGTGCCAAGGAGAAGAGCCCATGCATCTCAAGTGAATGTGTGGGACTGCGGGAAACATATTTCAATTGCAAGAGAGGCCAGGCATGTTTTGCCCTCTTACTTTATCTCAGAGTCCACTTCTTTAAAAGTGTTTCTGTAGGTTCAGTTCAAAAATTCAACTCATGGCATGTCATAAACCTTGAAAAATATATTATAATTGCTGACAATGAGAAAAGTGTTCAACTCTAATTTATTTTTTAGCTTCCTCTCATGAATGTATGTATGTCCGAGAGACTGGTTTTTGGGCAGCTATATAAGCATGATTTCGTATTGCGAGTCATTAGATGAAGCTTAAGTACATATACTCATTAATTATGTGGAACTTAAAGCTTGGGCTGGTGGGCCTATGTTCATGTGTTCTCATGAATGAAGAATGGTGGATCGCTATTATGCAATACTATTTTTGCTTTGTTTTTGCGGGTAAAACTGCCATAGTCTGGCATGTATTGGTCTTAAGTTGACAGATTTAGAATGAGTTCAAGTAAAGGTAGGTTTGTTGGAGAATGAAGACGCAAGGTAGACACCATAGAGTTTGGGTATAGACAAAACTATTTGGCTGATGCTCCTGTATTTCATGTCTTATTTTGTGTCATATGATGTTTGATTTCGGTCCTTGTTTCACATGCTTTGTCATAAAAAAGCTCCAAAAATATGTTTGACATCGTATTAGAACATTCATAGTCACCTCTATTTGCTCGACTCTGACCCTGTTCTCGCAAGTTATAGCAAGTAAACATTAAATTTGGATTTGTAATTCCTTAGATATAGTTCTCTTGTTATGGAATCTCATGGGTCCACACTGTTGTAGCATAATCCAATCTCTCCTAGATCTAGCCGTGGATGTAGCCTAGGTGTATGCCAGTTCACCTGGCATTGTTCTTGTGTGCGTGTCCAAATTATAACTCATGCTAGTGATTGAGATGTTATTGTCTGATAGTAGTGGATGATCCGATGATCGACTCATATATACTTCTTGCGATGCCTGTTTTCGAACCCCCTTTCATATGACATATGAATATTAGCCCAAGTGGAGTGTATGCCTGAATACTGCTAGTTGTTTTAAACTGCTTTTTTTATATCCCCTACATTGTAATGAATGCTTTGGAGCTTCTGATCAGTAACAAGAGATAAGGGGAACAGTTTTCATGACAGGATTCAGAAAGGAGATGTCCCACTCTCAAGTAATTTTTCAATCCATACGTCCATGGGGTCTATGTGAAAATAGAAGATTAACCCCATTAAAACATCGAGGAACCAGCGGAATGTTGGGAAGAGTCATAGATGTGGCTTTGTAATATCCTTAGTCCTTGCTGCCGAGAACATCAAGGGGAAAATGGAAGTCCTGCAAATTAGTCTCGTTTTGGGTGGTATTGGTTTCACCTTCTAGCGGTTCTTCTCTTTTCTCCCATTAACGGATTTTGACAACGCATTATAAGAAAATGTTACCTAAAATCATTCATGCCAATTTATGTGACTGAACAAGTGAACGTCGAGTGGACATTTCAAGGTGTTTTAGTATTTTAACCACGTCAGTTACCTCTATCTTTTATGATTATTTGACACCATGTGTTTTGATAAAACGGTCATATCTGCTAAAGTGAAGAAAACCGATTCTTGCCACGGGTTTCAGTTGCCCCTCCATTTTCTTGCAGTATTTTCCACTGGCTACAACTGACAAATGGTCAGGTTAAGCACTGTAACATGGGAACAGTGAAATCCTTGCAGTCTGCAGTTGAAGTGCTGGTCTAAGTTATATGTCTTCACCCTGTATGCATATTTGTGAATAACCTAGTGCTCTTTGTTAGATCATTGAGGTGCTCTCAGAAGTTGGAACACTCGACTTACCATATGTTTGGAACGTAGTATAGTTGCTCATTCTACAACTATTATTGGGGTTACCGGTTACATTATACAAAGGTGCAAGACCAAATTTGTGTCATAATAAAGAAGCTTTGGACAAGCATGAAAACAGAAAGTGAAAATCTAGTACATTACGAATAGAACAATAGAGTCAGATGACAGTATTTAATTGCACCTGTGCGGAAAAAGATAACCCAGAATCTGGTTTTTCATATGGCATGAAACTTGATGGAAAAATGTTTATGGGATCTAGTTGAATACAGATATAATGTTAGATGGCTTGAAGTAGAAATTAAAAGTTTTGAAACCCATATGGATCTATGATTGTTCAAATAGGAAATGAAGTAATTACCAGATGAGATTGACTACCCAGAATCTGGTTTTACATATGGCATGAAACTTGATGGAATAATGTTTATGGGTTCTAGTTGAATACAGATATAATGTTAGATGGCTTGAAGTAGAAATTAAAAGTGTTGAAACCCATATGGATCTATGATTGTTCAAATAGGATATGAAGTAATTACCAGATGTGATTGACTCACCCATTTTCTGCCTTCTTCTACTTATTTTTTAACGTTCTCAGGTTGACATGAGGGCACGAATTCGCGGAAATAAGGGCTACTAGCTGGTGGGGATTGGAAAAACTAGAATCATGTGAAGCAAAATCAACCAAACTTGATGTTCTTGTGATGCCTTGCACCAAGGAAGCAGATGCACGGCCCGTTGAGGACTGTTTCCTTCACCTTGATCCCAACTGATAATTCTTGACCATCTTACTGACCAATCTCTTATTGTAGCGAGTAGACTGATGCTCTAAAAGTTTTTGGATAAATGTTACCACATTCTAAATTTCTTTCTTCTTGTTATACGAATTCCGTGTAATAGAGTGAGGAATGACCCCACATTCCAGTCACATTTGTAATAGTCGGATTCTGTGATCTTTAATAAAGCCTTGGAGCAAAATTATGGTTTTCTTTCTTATCTTGTTTGGTTTTGTGCCTGCATTTGTGTGCCTAGTCTATTGTTGAGCTTAGTCCTGTGCACGTTGAGGAGTCAAATACTTCAACGTTCCACTCTTAATTCATACTGTTCCGCGGAACATGCTTCTCAGCAGTTCTATTTTGGACTCCATCGTACGGTTTAAGAAGCTTGGTCCTCTTTACGCATAAAATGTGTGAAGTTGAAGTTTTTCGAAAGGGTAATTCCTAATTTGAAGTTGTAGACTTGGATAAAGCCCTTCCATTATGAGAAGTGTTTATATCAAAATAAGATAGGAGGTCTAGGGTTTGGATTCTACCTTCAAGGAGGAAGTAATTTAAAAGCATAGCCTTGCAAGGTATTACGAAACTAATTTGACAAGTTGAATTGGTCAGCAGTAGATGTTTTCCACATCATCAAAAAAAATTTATTTTTATTTTTATCATTCACATCATCAAAATTCAAGTCTCTTTTTTCCCTCCTGTTGAATCCAGATTATGGTAAGAAAAAGAGAGAACTTATATTTTTATTCTCCTCCCCAAATTTTGTTTTCCGGAAATAATAATTCTTCACCATTTAAATATTTTCCTTTACCATATATATATATATATATATATATATATATATATATTGTCTGGAAAGTTTAGTAATTCAGCTGTTATCTCCACATTTCCCAAGCCCTACAAAGGAAAACAGATCCTTCTTTTAACTTTCTGATGATAAAGATAATGGTAACATATAATAATAAAAAAAACTACTACTCTCATTCAAATTATTTATATTTAGACATCTTTATTCATGTGAATATATCCTATTACTCTCTTACTATAAATTTTTTCTCCCATCAAATTGTAATTTACATGAATGAAAATACAAATGGTATAATGAAAAAAATAAAAATCAAATCGTCTCAAAATTCTTGGGTGCAGTTGTCAATAATTTTTTCCTATTTATTCCTTATTACCTCATTATTTAAAAAAAAAAAAAAAAAAGGTATCCGTCAAAATTCAAACCGAACAGAGCAGAGCAGAGTAGGTTCGTTCTCTTTCTCGGATCAAAATCAAAGGGGACTATTTAGGTAACCCCTTCTTCTTCCGCTTGGAAATCACGATCAAACTCCGCATGGCAACCCCGTCCACTCCTCCACCCGTCAAGCCCGACCTCCGCCCCTCCCCACCCCCTCCTCAGCCGTCGCAACCATCTCCCACCGTCGAGCAAGAACACCAACACCACCTCCCAATCACGCCCAATCTACCAACCCAAACCCCACCACAACCACAACAGCAACAACAACAACAAAAGCAGCCCGATTTCATCAATTACATCGCCGACCTCCGCAACCTCTCCCCCGCCCTCTCCGCCTTCCACCGCCGCTACGACGAGCTACACGAGCACCTCGACTTCATCAGAACCTCCATCGACTCCCAATTGCTCCAACTCCTCGATACAGAGGTCCTTCCAAATGTTGAAATCCTTCCTCCTGCTGACCAATCAGGTACATCCAATGTCCAAACTTTTTTCCTTGATAGCTTAGGTGTCTGGCCAGCTTGTGCGCACGGGGCATCTCAACTAATCCGGAGACCAATCCACAACCCAATACGGAGGTCTCAGTTAAAGCTCTGTATAGACTATATCACCTAAGAGGATTTTGAACCCGAGAAACTAGGAGGGATTAAACTCTAAGTCCCAATCCCCTATCCCCTTAGGGTTAATCCCATATCGAAACTATGAAAGTACAGATAGAGAAAGTCTACAACACAACAATATGCACAACATGCCTTCGTGGCAGTGTCCTCTCATGGATTGCTAGTTTTCAATTATCTACGAGAGGACACTGTCACGTAGGCATGTTGTGAATGTTTTTTGTTTTGTTTGGATTGGAGTTTGAAATTTTTTTTAAAAAACAGTAGGGATAATAAGTGGAGAAAGACAGAGAGAGAAATGTTGGAAGTAGGGAGAATCTAGGGGGAATCTTTTGAAAAATTCTTTTTCAATTGTAAAGAGAACAAGGCAAAATTTGTGTTCCAAAAACCCAACATAGGTATGTTTTAGGATTTGTTGTGTTCCTAGAACAGGGAAACAACCACAATAATAATCAGTCGTCTCAATTAGACTTCCTCTGGCTTAAATTGGGGTAGTTTTTTCGCAAGCCTTTATTTTTTTAGTTGTTATCTTAATCCTTACTAGATTCGGGTCAGTTTTTTTTTATTAATGTCCGTCTTGACAAATGGAATTTAAAAACGTATTATATGAACATTTTCAACTTATGTCTATATTTTTGTTCTTTTCTGATTGCTCTCATCAAGGTGAACGATGAATTTCAAAAATATTGACAAAGGTCTCAATAAAAAGTCTAAAATGTTACTTTTAGTGGAATATCTTCAAGAAAAATTAATTTATGTTGAACTCACTCTTAGTACTTTGTACAGTACCTGCTCCAATTGTTGAAGAATTAGGTAAATCTGAAGAACAATCGCAAGACGATGTTACCACTGAGTTGTCTCAATCGGAGATCGAAACAATCTGCAAGACCATGTGTTTTCGTAGCCTCCGAAAGTATATAATATCGAATCTTTCGAATTTGGCCAAACTTCGCGAAGAAGTGCCTTTGGCATTGAAGCTTGCTTCGAACCCAGCGAAGCTTGTGTTGGATTGTTTCGGGCGTTTTTTCCTTCAGGGAATCAAAGCCTATTATAAGGACTCACCTATGATTCCGTCTAGAAAAGCGTCAGTCTTGGTTTTGGAATATTTTCTGCTAATGGGATTTGATAGTGCGGAGATCGAGGATGCAGTTAAACAAGAGGCGGAGTCGTCCGCAGTGGACTGGAAGAAGCGGCTTATGACTGAAGGTGGTTTGGTTAAGGCTTGTGAGACTGATGGTCGTGGATTGTTGCTTTTGATTGGTTGTTTTGGGATACCTAAAGTGTTCAAGTATGAAGATATTCGGGATTTGATTCGGGCTGGGAATGTGATAGAGATATCTGATGTCCTCCGGAGGTCAAATGTCCTTCTCACAAAAATTCCAGGTACTTGCATAGTAGTATGTCAGAACAGCATATACAAATTCCAACCCGCGTACCCCATTCTCCCTTTGGGAGATTCACTCAAAAGTACTATTTTGTTTCTTGTTCATAGAGTTAGATTGGGAAATCATCACGCCAACTTCAATCCCGATTCTTCATTTTTTCGATAAAACTTCCCTCCAAAAGTTTTCCATTATCTTCCCCATGGAACTAATTTGTAGAAATCGCATCTTTAGTGTTAAAATTATACTTATACTGTTTTACGAGTGTTATGAAAATCTAACAAAAAGTGAATATGATGTTTCTTGTATTATAATATGTCAAAAGATAAAAGGGATGAAATGGTAGTTTTGTAGAACAACGGAGAAGGGTCTCCGAATAGGGAGAATGAAAATTGAGTCCACATTTTGGAGACCATTCCAATGAATTAGGGTTGAAGGCCGTTGGTTCCCCAACATGGAGTTTTGGAGATGGGTTGGAGATGCTCTATGATCATATGGTTATCTACGACGCGGGTTGTTGAGCTCTTATGTTGTTATTATGTGGTTTGAAACATTTGTGTTTAAGCTCACTGAAGTATCCCTGGTTTAGATTATGGTTATTATACATTAAATAGACTTTAATAGGAACAGTAAATGTAATTTAATGACAGAAGATCACTACGGGAAAGTTAATGATCTCACAATGGCTTGAAATTTGAAGAAATATGAAAGAAGCATTCTTTCACCAACAGTGCATTTGCTTAATTGGCCAAATTAGACATGAGAATAATTCCAGCATTTGAGCGGAACACTTAGAGGGTTACATTTATGTTGGATAACCACTTCGGCATGTCCACTATTTGAATGGAACTGTTAAAGCATCCAAAACCAATTGGCAATGAGGGGAGACGCCACTCAGGCTCGTATACTAGTTTTCGAGGGGATAATTAACAAATGTGGGACAAATTCCAACAGCAACAATGAACAGAGGGATTACATATCCATTGTTAATTTTTTTGAAAATCGTCAATTGAAACTTCACATCTGCACGTAAGTTTTCCATGTTGCTATGACCTAGGTTGCTGAACTCAAACATTATCATAATGTGGTTTTGGAGATTTGTGTTGAAGCTGCAACAGTGGAGTTATTCAGATTTAGGTGGTTGTTAAGCATGAACAGACTTAGTAGGAACCGTAAGTGTCAGATATTGAGACTATAGAAAGAGGGGTAAGACCTCTTGCCATGGAGGCATGGATAAATTGTGATTTTGATTTTGTGTATTTATGATGCTTTTTGTAGTTAATTAAGAAAAAGGAGAAGAATTAAAAGTTGGAATCGTTAGTTAAATTTTCTTGTATCATGAATAAATGTACTTAGCTATGGACTTGACAAACTAATTACTATGTGACGGCTCAATTTTGGTTGACATGATGACCAGTGACCCATGACCTGGTCCCTTTCCTGGTTTGCTTTACAGACCTGTTTGAAAACATTTTGGGGGGGATAAGTAGTAAATTTTTTTGGAAAGGCATCAAACTATGTACAAGAGAAAGCAAGGAACAAAAAGGTCATATCTGACTACACCAAAAAGAGACCATCCAATAAAAGGACATATACACGACTCTAAACACCAAACGCCAAAAATATGTAGCATGTTAACAAATTGAAAGTTTTGGGTTGCACTCCCTTGGCACCCAACTAAACTAGAAAATGGATTTTATACTCAATAAAGAATGGATATGAAATGACATTGGTACAATGAAATGATGAATGTCACGTAATAATCATAGCATTAGGAAGATGTATAATGTCTTGAACACAATAACATCCTAATTTCAAGTGTATCCTTTATTGGGTGTCATCAATATGGCTCTTGTTTGTTTTATATTGTTATATATAGACACTTGATATGATTGGTTGCTTGTAGTCAGCCTTATATATCTCTGTTACAGATATTATTGAGTGGATGGTGAAGAATAAAATGGAAGTAGAAGCTGTTGATGTTATGTATACTTTTGGGATGGAGAGCAGGTTCCTTCCTGTGAAAATTCTGAAATCTTTCTTACTTGAGGGTAAACAAACTTGGAAGAAAACAAAACAAGCGTCAGAGGGTTCAGTATCGATTTTGGTATGCTTTAGTTTGCATTTCGCTGTAATGATTTCCTTCTAATTTTAGTCTTCTAAATCCACAATTCATAATATGCTACACAATACGCAGAACAACGGAAATAAAAGGCAGCTGGCTGATATGAAACTTGTACTCAAGTGTTTGAAAGATCACAAGATGGATCCGTCAAAGGTTCTCAACGGATGGCACCTTGAAGAAAAGATATCTAAACTCGAGAAAAAAATATCCGAACTGGATAAGAAAATCAAAGAGCAGGTTAAATCTAAGAGAAAAGAAGCAGATGAAGCAGGGCCCTCACATAAGGCGAAAAGCCAAGACCTAAAACGAGCACGAGTAGCCGATAGCAGGCCACATGTGGATTATATTGAAAGGAACTTGTTGGATGGCGGTATCCCTCAGTTCCGTAATACTTATTCCGCTTACTCATCTGTAGCGGGACCCAAGGCCGGAATAAGGGTCGCTGAAGTTCTGATGCCAGGATCTTATGCCACGGCGGTTCATGGCGGCATTCCGGATGATACAGTGGGGCAAATCAGTAATTATAGCAGTGTTCAGCCTTACGGGTGGCGTGGGGAAGCGTCCTTAAATGAAAGGTTGGTTAGTCGTAGCTATGTGGAGCCCTCGGCCCATGGTGCCAATGGGTTGTACGGGGCGGCAGCAACGGTGGTGGAGAGCTATGCGGGGTTGTCAAATCCCTTGTCTATCGGTGCTTCTTATCGGACCTCAACGTCGGATCTTTACCAGTTCGCCGATACAATTGTGGACAGAGAAACATATGGTGGTTCTCGAACAGGTGCTAGTGCTACCATCCCCCCTCTTCCTATTGCCCCTGCCCATCATCGGACTTACTATTACTGAGTGAATTTCATGATCCTTCTTGTTGGCGGTTTCAATGTTTGTGTATTAGGATATTCTCTAGTCTCTACCAGCTCGTGGCTGATGGGAATTTTTTTTCAGCTCGGCACAAAGGCTGACAGGAATTGAGTCAAACATTGTGGAGAAAATAGAATTTTCGCCTTTTCGACTTGTAGACTTGATCTGTTTTAGACTTGCTGCTGAACAACACATGATCTAGCTTTTGCTTTGCAATGACCTTTTTCTTCTCCTCTTTGATCTAAGAAAATAGTGTCCCCCTCCGCATGGGGAATGCAGATTCCAATGTGAATCGGAAAGTCTGTGTTGGCCCAAGTGCATCGGATGTTTCTGGGCATATCTATGTCCAGCTATTTGCAGATAAAGTTTGTTTACATAGCATTGCCCTGTGTGTACGTTGTGTGGCCTTTCCAATTGAACATGTCCTCTCCTATCAAGCTAGGGAACTCTTGCAACTGTGCATGGAGTAAGAGCAGTCAGGCCTTGCTAAGTCAGAATATGGGCCTGTTTAAATGATGAACAACTCCCGAAAGATTGGCTGATAAGTACAAGTACAAGATAGGCCGAGATAAAATGATAAGGAAACGGATCAAGCGAGAATTGTTCTTTTTTCAGACGTAGCCAACTCGTCTTGAGGAATACGTAGGGCTAAGAACTATGTTCGCATGGCCAAGGTCAAGTGGCTGAGTTCCAACATGGAAGAGGTTCTGCAGCAAAAAAATTGTTTGAGAAGCGACTTTCACAGCTCTTTCTTATTTGCATAGTAATGACATTGACGCAGTCTCATCAGAATATAAATGAGCAGCATTGGGCATGTTTAAAAGCCAAATAAACAGCTAATCTAAGAGACATAAGAGCATCTCCAATGGGTATGGAAAATGACCATGGATGAATAATCATCAGCATCAAAAAGTTGTTAAAAAATTGTTGGTTGTAAAATAGGACTCACCCCTCTTCAATGGTGAGTTCTAAAATAGAACTAAAGAGTTCTAAATATTAACTAACTTTCCCTCCACCTTATTTCCTTGCAACTTAATTCAACTACTATTTCTGTTCAAAAATAATTGTCGTGCCCGCCAAACGAGGACTTTAAAAGAAAATTTTAAAAAATTATCTTTTTATTTTTGAATTTTTTTAAACGATCTCACCATCCTCCGGCAAGATTGAACACTGCAAGTCGGGGACCTATTTTCCAGATATCCGATAGGTTTCAAGCTTTCCGGCCATTTTTTGGCAACTATCAGGTAACTCTGACAAACTTTTTGATAGATGGTAGTTGGATTTGGGTGAGGTGGCAAGGATAGTTATAGTCATTTGAGAATGGAAATATACAACCCCTTTTTCATCTTTGCCAATTTTCATCCCCATTGGAGCATTGATTTCTGCATCTGGAGATGAAAAATGACTATCCATTCCCCCATTGGACAATGTGAATGGATGTGGGGTTGGGGATGGAAAATGGCAATACAAATATACAATCTCGTATCCATCCTCATTGACCCACTGAAGTTTTTAAAAAAAGAGACAAAAGAAAAATCTCATTAGGGTACCAGATTTAGTCAATATCGGCACATACCAGCCGATACAGTACAAGATTCATAACCTTGAAACTAGGGCTGTAAATGAGTCGAATCGAGCCGAATATTAGAATGTTCAGATTCGTTCATTAAGTTTTTTAGCGAACTCGAACTCGAGCCGAACTCAATGAAAATTATGACGAGCCAAACTTGAACCGAGCTTGCCTAGGTTTGGGTCAAACTCGAGCTTGTTCACGAGCCTTAACGATCCAATAATATCATATTTTTATGCTCTCATACAAGTCTAAAATTGCAAATAAATTTTTCATTATGTACATAAATATGTTCATATACCTATCAAAAGATAAAAACATAGTATATACATAAGATAAATTTTTAATAATTGTAAACATTTAGACTTGTACAAGTTTTAAAATTTTCACTATACAACTACATATAAAATCCCCATGATACATATATACTCTAGGTTCGCGAGCCGAATACTGTTGTGCTTATGTTCGGTTCAGCTCATTTCATAAATGAGCCTAAAATTGAGATTCAGGTTCAGTTCATTTAGTAGGCGAATCGAATTCGAATGAGCTTTTACCGAGTCGAGCCTCGAACAGTTCATGTATGACTCAGTTCATTTATAGCCGTACTTGAAACTAAAATAAATGGGGGGCAAACATGTAATAACAGCAGAACCCAGTTTTAGGGTGTGCACTGAGATTAAAAAATAGTAGATCCCCGCTATATCTATCAAAACCCGCAATTGGGGTTTTTCGGCCTTCAAAGACACACACACAGAGACAGTAGTGAAGCGAACAAGAAAAAGAAGAAGAGAATGGTGAGATTAACGGCGGACTTGATTTGGAAAAGCCCTCACTTCTTCAACGCCATCAAAGAACGCGAGCTTGATCTTCGAGGTAACCCCACCCCTTTCTCTCTCTCTCTCTCTCTCTACCTGTACATACAGAAGATTGTATACATCGATGCAGCTGTATAATGTTTGATGTGCTTCGTTTTGAAACCCTAGTTTAGTTTTGTTGACTCTGTTCTCTTATTATGAAGCACGTACAGGACAAATCTAGGGTTTTGTCGACTTCACCTGTTCTATTTCACTGCGCGCGTGGATCTCCAAGTTCGATTAGCGATAAAATAATGGGAAGAGTTTAAACAAATGATTTTAATTTCAAGTTTATCCCTGTTTCCCAGCAACTTGCTCCCGGAAAGTTATTGAATTTTCTTCAAATCATACGTGAGTTTTTTTTTTTTTACTCCGTCCCAAATTGCCGGCCCCTTGCGAAAAGTCTTGCATTTTTTGGTTTGAAAAATAAAGTATTTCCAAGCATTATTTTTCAAGTCTCTTTACGCCAAATTAAAGTACTTCATGAGCTCTTTAATGTGGTGCGAAGAATTTTTAAAAATGATGTGCAGAAGTATTTTATTTTTTGATCTCTAAATTGCACATCTTTTCGTGGGGGTCCAGCATTTTGGGATGGAGGAAGTACAATATATGAGGTGTCCCCACTCTGAAACGGACGAGACTGATCCACCTCTGGCAGGCCGCACGGAAAAAAAATATGTGCGTTTAACTCAGACAAATAAGTATATTTCTGGAAGGACTTTCGTGGCATCCAAATTTATCACATGAATAGGTATTTATGATATGAACTCGAAGCTATCCCTGTTTCCCAACAACTTGCTCCTAGAAAGTTAGTGTTTATAATATGTAAGGTCAATTCAGGCATTTCTTTTTTCTTTTTTTTGTTTTGACTTTCATGGGAGCCAAACTTTATAATGGGAAATTATTGAGACTCTCCTGCAAGCGTTTCATCCTATTCAATGCACGGGAAAAAAATGATTTTCTTTTTTCTTTCTTTCACTCCACTTTGTACCATTTGCACTTTCCATCATCTTTTCCTTCTCAATCACACAGGCTCTAATAGTACTTTTCCCTTTTTTATGTGCAGTATTAATTATTTTATTTAAATGTTTTTTATTCTCTCTCTCTCTCTTTGTGTATTTTCTTGCTGTAGGGAATAAAATTCCTGTCATTGAAAACTTGGGTGCGACCGAGGTGAGTTTAGCTTCTTTGCGCTCAATAATTAACTAGAAGTAGATCGTTTGTTAGAACTTGTTTTGCTTTCAAATTGATATGTTCTTATATGGACGCGGTACTTTTCATATACAGGATCAATTTGACACCATTGATCTGTCTGACAATGAGATAGTTAAGCTTGAAAACTTTCCATATCTTACTCGTCTGGGTACTCTGATAGTTAACAACAACCGAATTACTCGTATCAATCCGAACATTGGAGGTCAGGCTGCTGATTTTTACTTGTATGTTTTCTGTTGTTTTCTTGATGGGTTTAGCTTGACAGGTTTTGTTTTTTGAATTGGCAGAGTTTTTGCCGAAATTGCATACGTTGGTTCTTACCAACAATCGACTAACTAACTTGGTTGAGATTGATCCACTTGCATCTCTTACAAAGCTGCAGTACCTTAGCCTTCTTGATAATAATATTACGAAGAGGCCGAATTACCGCTTATATGTGATCCACAAACTCAAATCATTGCGCTTGCTGGACTTCAAGAAAGTAAAACAAAAGGTCAGTTGTTGTTAGCTTACTTCTTGATTTTATGGCTAGTTTTCAGATACTTCTGTCTTTCAACTTCATAGATTCCTATTGTTAAATTTCGTAATTGGGAAAATCTAATCCTTCTTTTGTCATTCAATGGTAGTTTCATATTCTTTCCCCTGCATCTTTGTATTGTTAGTGTTGCTTGTTGGTTTGCTCGCTAGGTATTTCTGTCTAGTCACGAATGGTTTTTGTTCGAGTAGGAGCGAATTGAGGCACAAAAGCTATTTTCATCACAAGAAGCTGAGGAACAAGCTAAAAAGGAATCTGGAAAGACAGTTATTCCTGTTGAAGTTGCTAGTACCCCAGAGGTATCAAGGGAAGAACAAACTCCTAAAACAGTTGCTCCCACACCAGAGCAAATTATAGCTATCAAGGTATTGTGCTCATCATTTTCTCTCCATATTCGAAGTGGTGCAGAATCATAAACTGGAAGGGCATTGTTCATTAGGATTAGATGGTGGAAGATATTCATTTGATTTTTTTTGTCCTATCTAGTATCTACTATACAACTTGGCCTGACTTTGCTCATACCTAGAGTTGGTTCCGGAACCACGAGATGTTTGATTATGATCCTGTCATTTTAACATGGAGCTTTATTTCTAACTCAAGCATCAGTTTGGCACTGGTTTAATTTATATGTTTAACAATGTCTATGCAGGCTGCTATTGTCAACTCCCAGACGCTTGAAGAGGTAGCAAGGCTTGAGAAGGTGATCTCTAATTGCCGAATGATTTCTATTTGTTAATTGCTCTCTCCTAGCTCATTGGTGGCTTTTGAAAAGTTTATTGATTTGGTAGCTAATGTTCTACTTTTTCAAAGCTTTGTTGGCATTCTAATGTCCTGATTTTGACTTAAATTGTGATGAGCAGGCATTACAGTCAGGCCAGCTACCTGCAGATCTCATAATTGGTGATAATGATGCCATGACTACCAATGAAACAACCAAAGAGGATAAAATGGTCACTGATGGTGAAAATGAATCTAGTGATGATTCAAGTGATTCTGAACCTGAAGAGAATAACAATGAGGCTGCTGACATGGAACAGGAACAGGTATTAATAATATTTACAAGATATATCTATCTTCCCAATTATGTTTCGTTGGTGTCTGGTATTGTAGACAGAGTAGGAAGCTCTATACTGAATCGATTCATATAGATAATTACGCTCAGTGAAGTATTTGGTTGGGAAAAAACTTTTCTCAGCAGCGAGGGTTTCGTTTGGGGAGAGGGGCTGCCGCCCCCTCCTTTCCCTTCTTCCTCCCCCCGTTTCACCCCCCCCCCCCCCCCCCCCCAATCTCCCCCCTCCTTCCTCTCCTTTCCGCTGCCACTACTCTGATTTCAGTTCTTCCAACTGTTGAGTCCGGCGCTTGGACTCCAGCCATGGTGTGTGGGTCTTTTCGTTCCATCCTCCCGGTGGAGGCTCAGATCTGGTAGCAGGTGGTCGGTGGATGGGTTCAATAAGGTGAGATTTGTGGAGTTAGGGTTTGCGTTTTTCTTTTCCGGCGGTCCTCCATCTCTTCTACCGGCTGGTTCTCCCAGTCTGGTCGTGTACCGTTTTGGGTCTCCCCCGGAACTGGTGAGGTTGTGGTGGTGGATCAATAATTTCTTCGTTTTGTTCTTGTTCTGGTGCGTGTTGGATGGGTTTTGACGGATAGGCTTTCTACCGGTGACCGGAAAGGACAGTCTTCCATGGGATTGGAAGGCTGCCTGTTTGGTTGATTTCTGTCGTGGCCGGCCTTGCACCGGTGGAGACAGCTCATTTTCAGGAGAATGACCCAGTGCGTTATTACGGGGTCGTAATGATTAGAGATCCCTTCAACGAACCCTACGCATTAGCTGGAAATTCAACTGTGCACGGATGAGTCGGCCTCTCTTGCTTTCTTTGTTTTGTGATTCTTAGGGTCTGGAGATGTTTTCCTGGGATTGGATATGTCACTGTTTTGGCTTGTATTGCACTTGCTTGTGCAGTAGACTCTAGGAGGGCTTTTTAGCCGTTCCTGTAATCTTGTTTATCATGTTTCTCTGATCTGTTTGGATTTCTTAATGAAAATTTACCTTTCAAAAAATAAAAATATGTATTGCTTGGGCCTAGTGAAGAATTGTGTCTGTTCATCTGTTCATGTAGTTAGCATGGTCAAAAAGATTTCTAAACTGCTAGCAAAAGTTAAGTTGGGGTCTTGCTAGTTTGCCCTACGGAAATGTTGAATGCAGCCTCATATCTGATGGAAATGGTGAATACCCAAGCAATCATGTTGGGTTTTAACTTGATTTTGCTCATTGCCACCTTATGTGATTTATGGGTAGGAGTGTCAATAGTGTTACTGTTCTTGAAAATATATTCTTATTTGCCATTAATAATAATATTTCCCTCCCAACTTTCAGGAATAGATGGATGTTTTATATTCCTCAGCAACTTCTTTGCTGTAGCAGAAGGCGGTACTGATGGTTGCCGGTGGTTTACTTTTCCTGTACTGTTCCAATGACCTTAGAGATACTCTTTTTCTCAATTGTATTTGATTAGGCCTTTTATGTATCAAAACCATCGTGGCTGCTGTACGAGTACAATCTCAATGTTTGTCATACTTAAACAAATGGAGGGCAGAGGGAGTTCCAATTTATTTACCGACTATTCCATTCACAGTTAAAACTACTATATGGAACTGTGCTGCGGAAGGAGGTGAAGTGGGTTTAAATTTTTTGGTTATTTCAAGACGCTTTTGAGGATCATCTTCGGTCCATATATGGTACAAGGTACTGGCTAGTGGTGACTCTTTCACGTTTTCGTTTATCCATTAGGATTAATCTTTATCATTGGTTGTCGTCTATAAATGGCTTTGCTTCAAAATTTTGGATTCAGAAATTTGCAATGGGTGCATGGCCCCAAGAAAGTGATTTGCCACCACATCATAATTCTAGAAGGAAATGTGTGGAAGGTTAAACCGTGTCTAGGGTTTCTCAATTCACCATGACGGTGATGGGTTGATTTGCTGGTTGTATGAACAGGCCAGTTACAGCAAACCGGTTGTGATCCACAAGTTTCCATCAATGGATTTTGCGTGAAGTAACCTCACCAAACCATCCCTAACTAAATTGTTTCCTCTTTTTATGTTCGGGACGGGTTCAGGAACACCTAAAAAAACATTCCAAATTTCAATCTCATAGTTTTTTATCAAATTTTTATGATTCGAACCATTCAATGGGTGTAGAATACAATTTTAAGGGTGCACACGAGAAATTAGCAAAAAATATTACCAAAAAGTGTTTTGAGCAGTTTTTAATTGAACCGTTTATTAAATCTAAGCAAAAAATTGTTTAGATAAAAGCGGTCCTTACAAATCATGTTCTGATTACATTAAATGGTTCGAATCATCGAAATTCGATTGGAAATTTTGGGATGTTTTTTTAGGTGCCCTCAGAACCAACCTGTTTTATGTTTTAGCAAAGGAGAAACAAGACGAGACCCACGAGAGACTTTCTTGGCAATATTAACTGCTCAATTGCAACAAGAACAAAAATTATGCCACCAGTGAAAAGGAACTTACATTCCGATTTACCGGACCAAAGTGGTCATCAATGATCCAAAGAAAGAATTACAGCTCTTGTTATCTATACAGGAGTGACTTAATTGCGAATGCTATACAGGACAAAATTATTGCATGCACAGGATTAAATACAACCGGAAGGTTTGTTAAAGCAGTTGCCTATAAGAAGGTATCCGACAATTCAATATTCCGACTTGATTGATTGCGGACAACTGGTTTTCCCGAATCATCCAAATCAATGATGGCAGTGTCACCAGCCTTGAGAAGGCCAGAATGAAATGCGTCACTCAAAGGATCTTCAACCAAGCGGGTAACCGCTCTCCTAAGAGGCCGGGCACCATAACTACGGTCATAACCTTGTTTGCATATGAAGTCCATCACTGCTTCAGACACCTCCAGGCCAATTCCCAAGGATACAAGCCTTCCCCTCACCTCGAGCAGCATCATATTTAATATTTCGAGCATCTGAAATGAAGGCAAAAGCACAAACCAAGTAGCTATTTCAGAAAGCCATATTAGCAAGGAATTGTAAAACAGTCTCGATTCAAGTCAAAGAAATTCCCACAATGATACTAAGGCCCCATTCAGTTGTTGGGAAAGCATAGAAAAGTAAGGGAACTTTTCTGAAATTTTGTCACGTGTTCTACCAGAAAACTTGCGGGAACCATGCCTTGCCTTTCCATTAGGATTAGTTAATCCTACAACATTTGCCCTCAAAAAATGCAAGATTTTGCAGGAAACTTCTGTTGTAACTACTACCCTAAACGATTAACTGGTGGATATTATCAATTGAACATAAAGTGGAATATATTTCCGTCTCCTCCACTTCATTTAGCTTTTTTCGGGAACAATTTTCCTGCACTGAAACCTTAACAACTAAACGGAGCTAAGTGACCCAAATTCATACAGAAAACTTGCGTTCAAGTGTTCACTAATAGCTTGTATCTTTCCCAGCAGCATTATAAGATTCCCAGCGGGGATAAAATAAAGTACTGTAAAATTTGATCCCGAGACTTAGCGTGCTAGGTTGAAGACTTCAAATTATCAACAAGAAAAGGACTGGAACTGACAAAACAATCATCAAGAACACAAACCTGAGCTTTCTCTAAGGCATGGAATACAACTACTTCATCAATCCTGTTCAGCAACTCTGGTCGGAAGTACCCCTTAAGTTCTTCCATTACCAGTGATTTCAATCCAGCATTCGAAGTTGACTCGCCGCCATCATCTCCAACAGAGAAACCGATGCGCTTGTGCCTGCCCTTTGCAATTGCAGTGGAGCCCACATTAGAAGTCATCACGATCAATGCATTCTTAAATGATACTCTTCGACCCTGGCAAGCAATCTCATATAATCAGGGCTTTCAATCATGATTAACTATCCAGTCAAAAAAAAAAAAAAACAGAAAGTATGCATAGAGCTCGGTTATTGAACAGACGTTAAGTAGAAAAGTTTTATTTTTCTTTCTGATGTGAGATTTGTACACATTTCAACTTTTTCCAGCGAATATGCACAAATGTAATGAGGGCAAACCTGAGAATTTGTCAGGTGGCCATCTTCAAGTATTTGGAGAAGAATATTGAATATATTTGGATGGGCCTTTTCTATTTCATCAAGCAGTAACACTGTGAAAGGTCGTTTTCTGATAGCTTCTGTAAGAGTTCCTCCTTCTCCATAGCCGTCATAACCAGGTGGTGAGCCTATCAACTTGCTAACGCTATGCCGCTCCATATACTCACTCATGTCCAATCTTAGCATGGCAGCCTCCTGTTGCACAATCATAAAAACAGAACAATAAGATATTACACACAAACTAATGTGTATTCAGACATTTGCAGGACTAAAAACTTAAATCTATTGAAGTTTGACATTGAGGGCTTGTCCTTTTATCTACTGAAAATTTGTACTTTTATCTAATATTCCTTTGCAGGTTCATTAAACTCAATCCACTGTCTCATTCAGTTTGATACTCATTGCAACTTGTTCGGTTAGAAATTGCTGATCTGCTCCCCTACTGTGGTTACTGGTTTCCTTTGAATAAGCAATTAAGCAACTGGGATGTACTCAAAACCTTCTTATTTTCTTATTGCTTATTTTTAAAGCAAATAAGAAGGTAACCAAACGAGCCCTTAGCAAGTTCTGTTGATTCTTCAACCAAAAAAAGGACAGAACTTAATGGGAAAGGAGCGAATTGATGGTTCATTTTCAATATCCAATAATGCTAGAAATTTTGACGCTAAACTTATTTGGTATATCACAGAAGTGTGAAGTCTTACTGAACCAAAGTAGCAAGCTGCCAAAGCTTTTGTCAATTCGGTTTTCCCAACCCCAGTAGGGCCACAGAACAGCATGGTCGCAATTGGCCTCTTAGGGTCCTTGAGGCCAACCCTGGATCTCCTAACAGCTCGACAGATTGCAGAAACTGCTTCATCTTGGCCAACAACCCGTTTCTTAAGCAGCTCATCAAGACCCACCAGAAGCATTCTTTCATCGGCCGTAAGCTTCTGAACTGGAATACCCGACCAAAGTGCAGCAACCACTGCTATTTCATCAGGTCCAATAACCATAGGTCTGAAAAGTCAACAAAAGGAAAAATTCACTTCAAAGTCAACACCAGACAACTAAAGGCAACATGTCTATCCTGCAATCACAATTCAAAGGGCTGTTAGGCAAGCTTACTTATCATTGTTAGGCAAACATTTATCTGGAAGTTTGCAATCATCTTCAATGCTAGAAGCACCATCATCTTCGTTTAGCATACTGGCAAGGGCCTGCTCACATGAAAGTATGGAGTAGTCGCCACTACAAAATCTAAAAATAGGAGATGCGCGTACTGCCATACTCCCTCCGTCCCATATGGTTTGTCCTCTAATCCATTCTAGAATGTCCCAAAATGTATGTAAACTATGAAAAGTCACGCATAAAGTTTGTAGGTTTCCAAAACCATCCTTATTATAAGTAGTTGTAAAATAATACTAGTATGAAAGAGGAAAACAAAGGTTTGATGCTGGAAATATTGCCTTAAAATTCAAATCTGAGGCATTAATTCCATGTCCCCCTGAAAAAACCAGGATTCCCAAAGGGAACCAGAATATAGGATGGAGAGGGTAATAAAATCTTGTAATGTAGAAGCAATGTCACTACCGCTTCATGCATGGCCTGAACAGTTCTGATCTCTTGCCAGTAATCATCCGGTGACTTTGAAAGTATACAAGTTTGTTGTTCCTTTCTCCTCTTAGAGGATTCCATACGAGATTTACTCCCAGCCTCATCAATGAGATCAATAGCCTTGTCAGGAAGATGCCGATCAGGAATATACCTTGCCGAAAGGTGAACAGCAGCATTCAAAGCCTCCAATGTATATTTACATTTGTGGTGGGCCTCATATTTTTCACGCAAACCCAACAGTATCCTAACTGCATCATCCTACCAATTTTTACAAAGGCACAATCTTATGATTGGTAACATTCCAACATTACACAGCTTACATGGATTTTGAGAAGAAAATGTTAAGTTCACTACCTGACTTGGTTCATTAATCATCACAGGCTGGAATCTTCGAGCTAATGCTTTATCCTTATCAAAATAAGTCCTGTATTCATCTGTAGTTGTAGACGCAATACACTGCAAAAGTAGAACGTAGGTCATTTTTAGCACTGGACAACCAACTATGCACATGAGAAAAACTTGGGTATAAACCATATTCCTAAAATGCAAAATCATTTATCGTCATTTGTGTGAGTAACCATCACCTGTAATTCACCCCTCCCAAGAGACGGCTTCAGTAGATTTGCAATGTCAAGCCCCTTGTTTCCTCGTCCAACAGTGCCCGAACCAATAAGTGTGTGGACTTCATCAATAAAAAGAATGACATTGCCTGCAGTCCTATAAGATCTTGTTAAACATAGACTCAACTTTTCTTATCCTCAATATAACCCCAAAAGATGTGTTCACCTGACTTCTTTACGTCCTTAATTAACTTAGTAACACGCGCCTCTAGCTCTCCCCTCTCCTTTGCGCCTGCGATCAATAGACCAATATCTAAGGACATGATGCGCTTTGTCTGTTCATAAAACAACAGAGCAGATCAAAAGGTTATTTAGAATGGCCTTGACATAAGAACCAAATGCATCTGAATGAGCCAAAGAAGTTGTATAACCTAAACTAACGCCAATCATTTAGTGAGGAGCAGTAAACCCACCAACAGGAAAACAGGAATATTTCCCTGCGCAATATTAATTGCCAGGCCTTCAGCAATAGCTGTTTTCCCAACTCCTGCTTCCCCAAGAAGAATAGGGTTATTTTTTGTCCGTCGGCAAAGAATCTGAATGATTCTCTGAACTTCAGTGTCTCGGCCAATAATTGGATCAATGAGTCCATCAACAGCACGAGCAGTAAGATCCACACAGAATCGAGCCAAAGCACTTTTATCTGAGACAAATAGAAATCTAGTAAGCATTTCTCCTCTATTATTCTACTTGAAATTTTTTTTTTGTTGGGTAGGGGTGAAAGACAGAGATGCAAACATTATGTGAACCTTTTACCTTTTGGCTTCCCACGGAATCTAACAATAGTGTCTTTTAAGGTGTTTAATTTTTCTTGTGCCCCTTTTGGTGCAGCAGGTGATTCTCTACCATCTTTAGCCAGCTCTCCTTGAAGTCTCGTGACTGCCACAGCTGCCAACTGATTCATATTTGCCCCTAATCTGAAACCATATTAGCCTAGACCCTTAAAATTATAGCAAATTAACATCACCGTGTCATTGCTTCTAGTCTCCAGATCATTGATGATAGTATATTATAAAACATAAAGGTTAAGATACTAAGCATCTAGGATGTACATATTTGTTCTGGTACACAAACAATCACAATCAATAGGGAAAGAAAAGGGAACATAAATAAGTCACAAAGAACCCACATCAGTGATATAAGCATTCTGCACTGACCCTAAAGTTCTGCTTCATAAACTGTCTTTTTACGTAACAGCCATCAAATATCTATCATTCAAGTATTTGTTGTACTCTTCATGTCATCTTTCACAATAATTTTCAGATTAACGGATTACTTCTTTACCGTCAAAACAAATCAACCTTTCTCCAAAAATAGGATAATTACAATTTACAACTTACAAGTCTCATTGCATACATTCTTGAATGTCATGACCCAAGAGTATCGAGCACTGCAGATATAAATAAAAGGAAACTAAAGCCTATTCCCCAGTGGTAGTTCAACCAAAGGGAGGGTACTGCAAGGGTATACTTCATGCGGACCTAAATTTTCTCATGTTTTGGACACTCTTGCTGTCTCCACAAGGATAAATAAATAAATAAAAATATACATTGGCGAGTAAAACTCCTGTCCACTTATTCTAAGCTAGCTTCAGTTACTACACGTGAATGAAAATCACATCACCTTTGTGAGTATATTAATTATTAGCTATCCAACACCAGTCTATTCGTCTATCTTAATTCTTATGTCTTGTGGGTAACAGGGCAAAACTCCTCATTGTTGTGCCTTGAAAAACAAGCAACCTTCATCGTTAATCTTCTGTGAAAGGAAAACTACTTCACATGGTCACAAATCTACATGCAAAGCATTGTTTACCGACCATTAATGCTATCAAAATTGTGTGAAACCATTTGCAATATTTTAGCTGCCCAATCTAGTTGACCAAACAAGTGAACGTGAATAAATGATATTCTGGCTGTGTAATAGTTGATTAATCAGTTGATACATTAGTAATACCATATGCTTATTCCCAAAAGACAGGTTTTTGCAACAATCCGAGCTTCTAACTACATTAAGCCTTAGATAGTCAAGGCCTGGACTTTGGGTTTGTTCCTTTGCAAGTATCATATTCGAAACTGGGCCATCCATATGGAGCTTTTTCCCCTGGCCTTAATAGGGCCCGCTAGTGAACAGTGGAATGGATCACAATGACTTGTCGAGGTGCGCGTAAGCTAACCGACCCATTCAATTATATATGTATATATGCACAAAGTAAGATACAATGTTAATTTGTAATCGGATAAGCAGCACAAAATGTACTACCTCTTGAGAACACGACCAGCACTGCCATCATCAACCGTGAACAAGCCAACAGAAACATGCTCGGGCGCAATGAAATTATACCCCATAGTCCTGGAATACTCCACCGCGGCCTCAAAAACCCTCTTCGTGCTAATCGAAAACGGTAAATCAGACGCTTTTCTCGAATCCCCCGAACCCCGATGATCGCTATCACCATCATCACTCTTCTCCTCAACCTTCCAAATACTCCGAACCGCCTCGCGAGCGACCTCGATGTCAATGCCGGAACCCAGGAACCCGTCGGGATCACCGCCGCTTTCGGCGATCAGACCTAGCAACAAGTGCTGCGGGAACACCATGCCTTTTCCTAGGGCTTTGGCCTCCCTTTGGGAGAACACGACGGACTTGATAGCCCTCTCCGTGAATTTCTCGAAGGCGGCCGTGATGAGTAGAGGAGATCGTTTTTCCCGGGATTGCAAAGAAGGAAACGGCGACGTTGGGATTTTGAAGAAGGCACTGGAAGCGTAAGGATTTGAGCTGCAGAGGTTAGGGTATAGAAAAGTGAGCGATTTGTGGCGGCAGTCGATGGTGGGGGCAAATTGGGCGTAGAGACGGGGGCGACGGGGGAGAGAGAGAGAGTGGACGGAGAGGGGCGAGGAACACGACGTTGAAGCTTCCATTGGAGGATGGTCAATTCTCTCTCCTCTCTCTCTCTCTCTCTCTCTCTCTCTCTGTCTGTGTGTGTGTAAAGGAGAGAGGATGTGTCGTCAAATTAAGTGTGTGTATCTATATCTATCTTTGTATATATTGGTGAAAGGAGGAATTAAAAAACTCAGAAGAGAGAGAGGGAAGGAATGAAGGAATTTGAGGAGGAAGAAGACTGGCGTCAAAGCCAAGAAAGTTTTTTTCCTCTGGGTCTGATTACAAAAGGGAATTTTTTAGGGAATTTGGGTGAACTCTTTCTATGGTTTCCTCTCTCTCTTCCTCCTGAAGGGAGTGTAGACGAGAGAGAGAGAGAGAGAGAGAGAGAGAGAGAGAGAGAGAGGAATACGCCCACGGAAAGGATGGATTTGGCTTGGGAGAGTGGGTTACCCAGTACCAATCGTCAATTGACTATTTTCCTGGTTTTGGATTGTAAAGGGGCGATCGGAAGGGATCACAATAAACAACACTTTCCAATGCTCGGCCATTTTCAGGAGGCGGATAAACGAATCAAACTCAAAGCATCTCCACAATGCTCCAAAACTCGTTATCGAGGGAAGATTATGTTTTTTCTTTTTCTTTTTTTTCGGTCTTTTTTTGGTAATTTACAGGTGAATCTTGGAGGGATCTATATTATAATTATAATTCTTAGATATTTGGTCTCAATTTTGGAGATCAAGTTCCTAAAAAGAATGATGTGTGATTCCTTCAAAATTCCTTGTAAAGTACAAATAAAAATTGAAAAGAAATGATAAGTTATTTACAAAAATTTCCTCTCAAGGAGATTTGGAGCATGGTTCATCTCCGCCCATTGCCCTTTCTTTCACTTGAACTCAAAATGAGTAAAAATAACCAATTTAACCCCTCAAATTTATGTAATTTTTTACTTAAATATTTGACAAATCGCCGTTCAATTTTTATTTTTTTACTCAAATCAAGGAAAACCTCAAATTCTTAATTAAGTTCTAGAAGGTTATTTTGTGTCTCACGAATTTTAAACCTATTGTATTAATGAAGTTTTTGATATATCCATAAGAGTACCTTCTTTCTTTTTTGGCAGAAGTCAGTATTATTGTTAGAGAGATTTGAACCCAAAATGGAATGTATTAGGAGTACATGCTGCCTACCACTGGACTATTACTCCACTTGCATGTCCATCGAAGTACTTCATACGAACCAATTTTTTATTCAATTTCGAGTAAAACTACAAGTAAAGGCGAGAGATGCTGTTACCAGAGTTTGTGTTCACTTACTAAAAACTTGTTCAATATTAGTATTATTTAGCCAAATATAATTGCATTGTTGTGAGGCTTGTTAAACTTGCAAACAAAATTCAAACAAGATATTCTTCAGCTCGTTCAGTATAAGATTTATAAAAAAAAAATCAAGCTGCTCAAAATTGGCTAATGTTTGACTAGATTAAAATCCGTTCGAGATTGAGTAGTATCGTAAGCAAACTAAGTTTCGATAGATTTTTAAAATCCGTTAAAATTTTCAACCAAGCTAAAACAACCAACTGCTCATCTCGCTTTGCTCTTTCTCTAAAAGATCAACTGACGTCAAGCCATCACGAATTTTCAAATGGAAATCCCAAATTATATTATTCTAAATGAGTGTATGTTACGATTTGTGTAAAAAAAAAAAAAAAAACTCATGATGCCACCCGGTGTCTGCTTTCATTATTTCCAAGTCAAAACATTCTTTATGGCCAGGAATTTTCCCAGTCTTTGAGAATTCACATGAATCACAACCCTTTATTCCAATGCCTTTTCAGTAGCACAATACCATGACAATCTTTAAATACACAAATCACAGGGCACGGTTATGCGGCTGCAAATGCACGGGAACAAAGGATGAGGATTTTAAAATACAGGAACAGAGGGCACGGTCATGCGATTGCAAATGCAGTGGAACAAGGGATTGGGGAAGAGGATTGGCTCATTTGCATTTTGCAATAAACGAGAGCTTCACACATTTATAGGGGGGAAACATTACGTACAAGTTTCAGAGTTAAGTCACTTAATTCGCGTACGCATGCACGAGCGCGATCGTGAAAGCGTCTTTAAAACACATCTCAAACTACTAGAATCCGCAAGAGCGAGGATTGAGAGGCGAGTGCGGTGCGAGCCCGGGGATTGGAAGAGGGAGAACGGGACATTTTGAAAGATTATGTGATTAAGTGTACAACCCCAAGAACCAAACATCATTATCAAGGTACAAAACAAAGAGTAATCCAAGAGAAAAAAGAAAAGAAAAAAGAATGGTATCAAATGCAACTTCATCATCGAATGAGTTCCATATCATCTGATGTCATACGGGAATGGAACATTAGCTTTAGTATGGGTTCAATCATGTTCGGCATGAATAATGTTTTCGACGAGCTCTAAAAGGGCCAAACATGACCCTTGAGTAACTAGAGAGGATCCTGTTTCCTAGTATAAAGGAAAGTTCACTATTTCCTAAAATGCAACTGCATCTTGTACAGAAATGCCCATAAATAAAAAACAAAACAGCATACAGAGTTATTTAGCACATCAATTGGACCCTAGAACATGTAAAGGACTTTTATTTAGCACAACATAATCCTCTTTTTCAAGGAACTAAAATTCATTACAATGATTTTATTCATCTCTCAACCTTAAGAGTAGCCAGTATAGAGTCTTAAAGAAGTAAAATTCCGAAAACACTAGACAAATCAGTATATTGTAAGGTTAGAAAGGCTAACCAAATCCTGCTTATTGTTTACCCATCAGCACCGTTACCAGAAGAAAATGGATTATTTTCGGAATCCTGGATACGGACTTCGGTTTGGCATTTATCTGGAGTGGTAAGAATTTCTGAGATGAACTTTATCAAAGAACAAAGCCCACCTAAAAAGTTATGATCAATAACTCCTTTACCTTCAACAACATGTGCAAAATCAACCAACTTGACTTCAGCACCAGAACTACACCCATCCAAGGCCAACTCCTTTTCATATATCAAAAGGACTGAGCAAGAATAGAAGTGGAAAATAGTTTGATCCTCAAACCATGCTTTCAGGTCCAGCAGTTGTGCCAAAATCCCATTGGAACCGCCATAAACAACCGACGCAAAAGCGCAATCTGGGTCCACATCGAAATCTCCAGATGCATTAGAAGAAACAAACTTCCTTAGAACTAGCCTCACATCATCTGCAGAAAAGCCGTGGAAAAACTTTTTGTGAGGTTTCCAGAATCCTGACTCTTTGCTGCCATACATTTGGAACCCGGTTATCAGGAAACCCAATGAGACACTTGTGGTTTCCCTATCTCTCTCCAAGCATTTTGCAATGTACTCCTCTGATGCTTGTGCGGGCCAAGTTCTGGCGCCAATCTTAATGTCCATGATTGACGGATTGAGGCGACTCGAGACAAGGTCTTGCAAAACAAGGTGAGGAAGCAAGCCAGACCCATCTGATGCTTCTAGAAGCTGGATCCCATGGAAGACGGGGAAGAACCTGCAAATGTGGCCTGGAATCCTTGTGTTGGAAGATAACGACGAGTAGAAGGCTCCTTCGTTGGTCCCACGTTCATCACTCTGGAGAGGCTTGTAGAATCGCCCCAAACCATCTACCAGTGGGCCAAGCTTTCCATTGCCGGCTTGATGGCCAGCAACTTGATTATCTGGGATCTTAAGCATGACAAGAAACTATAAAGAACCCAACTGCAAACATGAAAAATCCATATTTGTTATCTTTTGTAAAACAAGGTTGACAAATTGCAAAACGGAAACAGTTAAAACTGACTTGAAAAGATTAAACAAACACCACAATTGTATTATTTTGGAATTTGATCAATATCATCATCCACGACGAAAATAGGCCCATCGTAAAGGGTTAGTCAAACCTGAAAGGTCATTTGGGTCCCTCACCAGAGTCTCACCTAGACAACTATGTTGGTGGTTGCAATATGGCTCAAGTTCTCAACTAGATGAAACAAAACAGTGGATATGAAATACCAGATAGTTGGCTACACTGCCTGGCAAAGTCTAAGAAACTTCTGATTCCTTCTTTTCAAGGTAAAACAAGGAAATAAAACAATGTCCACGTCATCCACCCCGCCCATCTCTTGAGGGAAGAAGACGAATGCAAAGGAAAGATAAAGCATATCAAAGAATCAGATTGTTGTATGTTAATCGTAGAAAAACAACTATGAAAGAACAACGGAGGTAACATGAAAGAGCTAGTTCAACATTTAAGTGTTTGGTCATAGCATACTAGATTCTTTCAAATTACAAAAAATTCATAGGCCCTTGATGGTTTTGTATTAGTTCTTCATTCAAAAACTCCAACCTAATTCTTACACGATACACAAAAGCTCTTGTTCCCTGAGCTACACAAAGCTCATCTGGAAAAATTGGCACATTAATCTACAATTGCCCATGAGAAATGCTACAGTAGTGTCATTCAGATTTTAACCTAATGTTACATGGAATTCCTAATACTTGTTGCAATACTAGTCCCACTAAAATATATAGCAACACTCTTTTCGGGCCAATTTTATTTCTTTTCCTTCTGTAATTCTCAGTTTCATTCCCAGCCCCCATCTAGAGATTTCAAGTATTGATGAAAACCAAAGAATTCAAGAAAGGGAAAAATTAAAACCAAAAAGAAAAAAGATGCATAAGTAAAACAATCACAAGGAAGAAGAAGATGAGCAAATATACACCAAACTTCAAACAAAACTAAGATAAACTTTCACCAAAATAAAATGAAATTGAGCTCTCTAATTCGAGTCCCTCTCAAAGGTTTCAAATAAGACAACCAAAACATATGCAAAATCATAAGCCCCATACATACTTTTAGTTTTTTTTTTAATTTCAAAAACCTCACTATTATAGATACATATATACATATCTCGTATTGGAATTCATCAAACAACATGAGTTAACAAAGAAATAATCAAACGACTGCGTGTTTGCAAGAAATGTTTTTTTTTAGTTGCAGATTTTGAGGTTCTAGCTTTTCTTTTTTTTTCTTTTTTTTTTTTATAACCGAGTAACAACCCTACAGCCGAACCACAATTGGGACCCGACTGTGCACCCCAAACCTCGGGGGACTAGCGCGGCCACGAGGCTCTAGCTTTTCAAAATCAAATTGGAGTGTTGGCGAAAAATTTTAGATAACAGATTATCAAATTCTACATATTCTTAAAAACTAAAAAAAGCAATGAAATTCTCAAAATCCCAAAGCTGGGTTCGGGATAACTTTTGCAATTCTCAAAAAACAGAATGAAATTCTCATAATCTCACAGCTGCAACAAACAGGTTTTGAATTTTCTACTAAAATCCGAAATTTAAAATCTCGCAATATGCTAATTGTCGATCAAACCCAGAAAATTAAAATTTTTGGGAAAGAAGCATGGGTAACAAATTGGGAATAAAATTCGCATAACAGTGATGGACCTATCATGTATGGGCATCAACCCTGAATTGTAAGTTGGTTTTTGATTACCTGTTAAAGGCGTAGATCGGAGGAGGATCCCTTGCGTAAACACCGATTGACTCGCAGAGAACTGGGGTTGAGCAACTTTGCGTGCTTCTCGCTGTGATGACCTGATCCATTTCTCTGGAGGAAGTAGCGCTTTTTACAGGAATAGTTATTTAAACGAATCTTATCTTCTTAGGATCTGATTCAACTTTGCGTGCTTCTCGCTGTGAGGACGAATCGTGTTGTTTTTTTACTAATTATTAAACGGACTATAAAAACAGTATAAAGTTTCTACTAACGGCCATTCATTTTCCTCTATAAAATGGGAAACTTAGGAGACCGGCATCAGTAATCAGTAATGCATAAAGATGGACGTGCTCATACCCACTAACTAGAATCCAATTCTTTAGTCGGCACAACCCGTGCTACTATTATTTACAAAAATCTCTGCACATCTTTTACATTTTGATTGTTCAGTGAGTATCTTACATGTTGAGACGAGGTTTGAGGAAGAAGAGGTATGAATGGTAGTATACAGTGGCGTGTGCAGCATCTTGTTGCGCAGTTTTGAGCCGTCAGATTATGCATCCGACAGTTTGGATCTTATCTCAGTAATGAACGCCCTCGATCGTTGATTGCCGAAATGAAATTTGAACTGTCGGATGCACGATTCAACGATTCAAAGGTATGCAGCACAGTGTTGTTTGTACTAACTCGAAGTCCAAGAGGTACGCAGCCATGGGTTTCGGATAGAGTGCCACTATTTGCAACCACAAATTTTCTGAATTTAGCCTGTTTATCTTATAGTACACATTTTATGCATATAAAAACAGGCTACGTTCAGAAAGCCACAAATAGCGGTGCCCTTTGGATAATCTTGATGCAGTCTGAGACACAAATGCACTATGGGGTTCTAATACGTCTTGGTAAAGGTTTTCAATTATTCAAAATATATTATTCTCACAGTTCTACGTTTAACTGTAGCTGAATTGGTAAACATGTTTATCTGTTTGTACTAAAATTTAAAATCTAGAATTTTGCAGCAAAATTTGAAATTAATGTCATGTTCCGAAATAAGTACTTATTTTTAATAAAAACCCATGTTCCATTAATTTTTTTACCTATTATTTCTACATTCAAAGATCTATGTCATTTTATGATTGGTTATATCTTTTAATTTATAATGAATTTCGTGATTTTGCGAATTTTGTATCATAGAACTAATTGAGATCTATTAAAAAAAGTCTGTATTTCATATTTTTTGAGATTCATATTGAAAGATTTAGGGCGCGGCTATTCGCAGCCACGTATTTTCTCCCACAGCCCGTTAAAAATTTTCAATTAAACTTGACTGCTAGTTACCGAAATTAAGATACATTTTCAACATCAAATTACCGAAATATGATATTTTTTTCAACAGCTATTTACCGAAAATGTCCGAAAATACATTTTTGACAGTTGTCTACCGAAAGTTGAATATATTTTCGACATGTAGTTACTGAAATATAATCTTATTTTCAACAGCTATTTACCGAAATGTTATTTATGATTTTCAACAACCACTTACCGAAATAGAGTGGACTATGGGAGAAAATACGTGGCTGCGAATAGCCCAGCCCAAGATTTAAGTAAAAATTTCAAAATAGCATCTGACCTTTCATACAAATCACGCATAGGCACATGACCTTTTAATATTATTAAAAAAACACTTGACCTATTTAAAAACCCATCAATTTTCCACCCGCCGTTAACTTTCCATCCAAAAACATATGGAAATACTGAAATGACCTACATCTGGCCATTTGGAGGGAAACCAATATACATTTTGAGAGAAAAACACATTATTCTATTGGTTTCTCTCGTCAAAACCCACATGTGGGGCTATGGAGTACTTCCAATAGTTTGTTATGGGAGTAATGCTTATAAGACTTCATTTTGATTATTGAAACTGTTTGTTTTTGTTAAACTGATTATTTGACGCAGCGGAAATAACAAAGAGATTAGTTGCGTACTAATCAAACAGATGATAGGTACTCGTAGCCACGAGCAGTTCTTGAATCCTCAAGAGAAAAAGACAAAGTCTGAATATTATTGATAAAAAACTATATAAACAATAGGTTACAACCTTTTTTTATAGGAAAAAGGCGTAATCCTAGCAAAACCCTAACTCAAAAACGAAAATTTTCAAAATTTGGGGAAAATAATAAAATTGGAAAAAGGAAAGAAAAACATGGCTTTCCCAAAAAGAATCAACTTCTATGGAATTATACGCTAAAAATTATTAACGAAATAAATATTTTCGAAAACAGCAAAAACATCCAATTGGAGGCCTAAACGAAGGAATTAGGCCGAAACACACCATTAGTCACGAACTTAGGGTAGTGATTATTGATCGCAGCGCGAAAATAAGTCAGCCCACCAAGTTTGGGCCCGATCCGAGTTCGTCCGAAAATTGCAAAATCGGGTAATTCGTAATTAAACAACGTGTGGACTTCCGAGGCTCGATCGGTTCAATTGATCATGAAATTGGGTCTCCACGAGTTCTACATCATTATTACACATTTGGGTGACCAAACTTGTGTGTCATTTTTTTTCAGAGCTTAAGATGGTGCGAGGCAAATGAAGGAAAACAAGGAGATGTTTGGGGATTTTGGACGTCCTCATTCCACTTCACTATTTTTGTAATTTTTAGTTTTGTTCTTATTTGAATTTTTTTGTGTTTCTTAGTTTTGCGTTTTACTTTTTTTGTTTTCTGATTCATCTCGTTAAGACAAATCAAAAAAGTTTTTAAAAAATGATATATTTATCCAAATATTTTGGGAAATAGTCAATTTTTTTGACTTAAAAGTGATTATTTCCTAAAATAGTTGGATAAAAGTAAAAATATATATATTTTTCCGATTCGGTTTGTCGAGAGAATCAATAAGTCAGAAAAGATTTATGCAAAACTAACAAACGCAAGAAAAAGAAAAGGAAAACTAAACTAAAAGTTATAGAAAAAGTAAAAATAGTTGTTATTGGAGCTTCATGACCCCATAGGTGTGTTTTGGCTAAAGAAATCAGTAGAGTAATGTGTTTTTTTCCCCAAAATGTATTTTTGTTTTCCTCCAAATGGCCAGGTGTAGGCCATTTCAGTATTTTCATCTGTTTTTGGATGGAAAGTTAACGGCGGGTGGAAAATTGATGGGTTTTTAAATAGGTCAAGTGTCTTTTTGATAATATTAAAAGGTCAGGTGCCTATGCGTGATTTATATGAAAGATCAGGTGTTATTTTAAAATTTTCCCTAAAATAGAGAAATGATAATGCCCAAACTGTTTCTGTTGGTGCTAAAATTCTAGTGCACAAAAGTTTGTACCATATGCAGTGTACAAGACTTTTATGCAATGGAGTTTGAACACCAACAAAAACAAAAATAATTTGACATTACTACCCATAAAAAACGATACGCTGAATAAGTATTTACGGAGTATTTCTTAAGAACACTTATAAGAACAAGGCTTCTTTTTTTTTTTTCATTCCAAAGTTGCAAAAGAAATACTGTAGCAATTATTTTTTTAAAAAGCACAGGCTTGAAATCTAAAATCTGTATCCATTATTATCGCAAATATGGCATGACTCATGTGGGAAGGAGAAAGAACAGCCGTGAATGACAAGTCATTTACGAACTAGAGCGTAAGGCCCCATTCCAGAACAACAAATAAGTTCTTATTTTTTAAGAAGGTAATTTCAAGCTTAAAAATTATGTGCTTACGCAAAAAATTTTCCTATCAATATTGATCTTATTTGATAGATCTCATTGAGATCTTCAATACGGTGCAAAAAAAAATTAAAAAATTATTTTTCATTTACATTATTTTTGAGTTTAAAAATATGAAATAAATACTTATTTTTTAAGAAGGTGTTCTGGAACGGAGCCTGTAATTATTCACCACATGAGCCCCATATGAGAGAAGAGAATATACATGGGATATTGAATAAGAGGTTGAAGTTCGCTGACAGCCCGATGACATCACATGGTGCTGACATGGCAAATTGGGAAGAGGTAATTGGCTGTTGAGCCAACCAACCACGACCTTTTCGTCACATAAGGATATGACATGAACACTTCACGGTATTTTGAGTAATTTCCCCCAAAAGGAAGGGTATCATCTTTCTCGCCTTTGATATGCTAGGCATGATTTGGTTTAATACTAGTACTAATTAAAGTCGGTTTTTTTTTATTTTTAATTAAAAAAATTTAGTTTCGTGTCCATTTTTTCAATCAGCAATTCGTCTCGGCAAGAAAATTTTAAAATATAAAAAATTATTAACCAACTAATTTTCCTTTTGAATAAAAGGGAAAAAATGTTTGTGGATTATTTTTGCGTCATTTTGTTGATAAACTTTTTATCATAATTTTTTACTTTTTAAATTTATCTCATTGAGTCAAACTGATAACTTGTAAAAAAAAAATTGACGTAAACTTAACAATGCGAATGTTTCGAAAATACACATGCAAAACATAATTGCGCTGAATTATTAAGCTTGGAAAAACGCATTATGTGACTCATCTTGACCTCCTCATATTACACATTGCCTAGAACGAGAATTCAAAACTGATCTAGTAACTGATGTATATTTTCACAAGTTTTAATACTCAATACTAATGAATGAATTCTTTTTATTTATGAAAACCAATATTTTTAAGGTTTTTTTTTTTTTTTGGAAACGGAGGGATTTATTACTATATATATAGCTCGTGAGAGTATTTCGAGTTTCACCGCTCTCGCCGTCCGAGTCCTTCTCGGACAAGAACTCCTCGGTACTCATCCTCTCTCTCTCTCTCTCTCTCTCTCTCTCTACGCTACATATTCCAATTTTTGTACTCCATTGGCATTGTACTTGTGCTACGTACAGCTTGTATAATTCCACACTATTCCTGATCGATCGGTTTGATTTTCTCCTCTTTCCTCAGCAAGTTTCTTCGTTTCTGCGCGTTTCAACCAGGTATCGCTCTACTATCTCACTTTATTATTCCTGTACATTCATACTATACATATACATATAGACATCTATATCTATACCTACACACACACACATTCACGTATATACATGTACGGGAATATGTGCGTTTGCATGTGTTCTGTGTGTAAAACTATCAACTGAGTTTAGGTCTCAGATCGATCGATCCTCTGATTTCTACGTTAGGCCGAAATTTTCGTGCTTTCAAAGGTTCTACTACTATTGTTTAACAGATTGCATGCAAAACTGTGTACTTGTTTGTGGTGCACGTAGAGATTGTTGGGAGAGGTTTATATATTGACGGTATGACTCAAGTTTCTACTGCTTCTTGTGTGCAAGTGTTTCTTTCCTGTTATTGGTATGCCTGTTTGGTGATACGGCGGTTTTGAGGATATGCAGTCGGTGCTTGATAGTTGATACTATTTAGGGCCGGCTCAAAGGTTTTTAGTGCCCACGACCTAATAAAAAAAAGTGTGCCCTTAAAAAATTAATACTCAACAATTTTTACGATAATAATCACAATACAAGAAAGCCAAATCAATATAAAGTTTTTTTTTTTGCTCGGTATATCAATATAAAGTTCTACTAATCATCATATATGAACACAAATTACGAGATCGTCAAGTTTTTGGGGTGGGTTTGGGGGGAAACGATTTTTGGGAGGTGTTATTCCTTGATTTTGGGGAAATGATTTTGGAAATTTAGTGGGTTGGGCACTTGGGTTTATGAGATGGTGGATTGGACTAACTCATTACCTCTAATTGGGTATTTTTTTTATAATTCTATTGAAATTAAAAAGAGTCCTCCACAAATCCAAATAGTAAAAATAATAAAGTGCCCCTAAAAATTGGACTTTTTTGAATGCCCAAAACCTAGGCCTCTTGGGCCTTGGGGTTGGGCCGGCCTTGTTACTAGTACAGTCCATTACCAAAAGATGTGCAATTTTTTGTTTAGAAATAATACTCCACTTTAAATTTCTCAACACCAATTGAAAGAACTAATTGAGATATTTAATTTGGTGGTCGCGAAATTTAAAATTTTTGCATGGAGTTACTTTCACCTTTTTAGGTTCTCTGCTAAAAAATTCTATATAAAATTTTTGACTTTTTCGTCATTTTTTTTTTGTCTTTAGTGATTTTTTTAATCAAATTGTTTACTTATTTTGTACTCTTTTGATGTATATAGTGTAATTCAAAAAATAAAAAAAGTTTTTTGAAAGTTTTAGAAAATTGACTAAAGACGAAAAAGTACGCATACCTATAAAACTTTTTTATCTAAAAACTTACTCCCTCGGAGTCCCTCTGTTATTATTTGATCGGTTAGTCCCGCTTTGGGAACCCAAGTTTTTAAGGGGCTTCATAATTATGAGGGGCAAAGTTTTAACTTTCCTATTTTGCCCCTCAATTTTTGAAATAATTTTTGTTAGTGGTTAAATTGTTTGGGGCTGTTTACAAAAATAAAAATAAAAATTTCTGAGATATTTAATTAGTAAAATGTTCACCTTGGCTCCCAATTGCAGGTACTTGTGGCAGGTTTTCCAAAATCTGATAAAAAAGAATTCAAATCCCACGCCAATACAAAAGTTGTAAAGAGCATTAAATTGAATTCGAAGGAGGGCAAAAGAGAAAATTGGTTCTTTTTTTACGTTGACTTTTCAAACTTGACATATAATTTGGAACATAAAAAAAAAAAAAAAGGTGGGACAATCAAATAGGAACGGAAGGAGTATCTCTACACTGACAACTAAACAAGGTGTTAGTTTTTTCTATCTAAAAAACTGCATGTCATTTTGTGGTACGGAAGGCGTGATTCTTTTCGGAAGTATTTGCTTACAATAAGTTTGCACTGTCTATCTTACTTTTTGTTTGTCTTGTCGTACAAATCTGGGGGACGTTCGTGCGCTTTTCCACCCTAAAAGGTCTGTATATTTAATGAAGCTGTGTAATTTTCATTTGGAGTCCTGGACAAGTGCTGAATTTGCTGCTGGGAAAAACTACCTGACACACTACGCATATTTTTCCGTCCTCGTGCAAATAGCAAATAGAGAATAGGCTAAATTATCGCAACCACAATAACCAACAACAAGCAATCTAGGGGCTGAAAGTAAAATAAGCAACAACAAGCAAACCACGAGACACCGGAATTTTTACGTGGTTCCCCCTAAATTAGAGGTACGTCCACGGGAGCGTAATTACTACCAAATCTTCCACTATAATGATAATGGGGTTACAAGAGTTCTTTCCTAGCAAGCTACTAGAGGCATACAAACATTACCCAAAGGTAGATTTCAACAAAATCAATTAGATACAAGTTTAGGTCTCACCAAATGTGAATATCCCAAACTCCTTGAACCCGAGAGAACCTTGCCAATTTGCTCCGATCAGTGCGTAGAGCTCGTCGACGTGAAGAGCATACCAAAATTCCATCAATATCAGGCTTCAACTGAGTACCCGATCATGGATCAACTTGGACCAAAACCCTTAGCCCTCTTTTCGTTGCTCTCTGTTTCTCTCGAATATTCAGTAGCAGAAAAAGTGAGACTAAAAAGTCTCCTGACTTTCTTTTGTAATCGCATGGTGGAAATTACAAGTTCTCCCTTTGCCATTCTAAGAAGGGCAAATTTCACTGTTTCTGACAATTACAGATATCTCCCCTCAGGTTTCAAAAATTGTACTTACCTCCCTTCTGCTTTAGTTGTCGGCTACAGATTCCCCCCATCTGTTAGTTGACCGTTACTAAGTATAACGGAAATTGCTGACATCATCGATTACATCTATGATACTTCCCATTTTACCCTTGAGTCAACAATTTTGCATTTGCTTATAAATTTCCATATCTTTATTTGTATTTACTTATAAATATCATGACATATTATATATATATATATATATATATGTGTGTGTGTGTGTGTGTGTGTGTGTGTTAATTGAAATTCTTGTCCTAAATATTTTTTTCTTATATGCTAATTTAATATTTAGCTAGTGAATACATGTTATAAATAAATAATTACTCTTCTAAACTAAATCAATTGTCTAGCTAATAAGTATTGAAAAAAATAGTTATAATGTTATCTTATATGCTACATATCCATAAATACATTTGTATGTTAAATTAAATACATATCGACATTTGGTATTAAACATGCATGTATAATTTTTTTTTTAAAGCTTCAAAAAAATTCTAAGAATTTTTATTAAGCCACATACATACGAGGTATAAACACAAAAGAATTTAAGTCCCTTTACTTTTTTATGATATTTCACATTTTTTTGGAAAAGAATAAAAAAATCTCAAATATATAGCTCCATATTAAAATAATTATATTTTGCAACCCTATACTGCCTTTTTTTACACCCCAAAAAAATATGTTAACGTTTTTAGCCAAAAATTCCTTTTTCTCCCATCGAATTTTTTTTTCTTGAACTTTTGGAATTTCTAAGCCATATATTCATTGAACAATGAACCTTCAAACACTTTACATTAACATTGATAAAAAAAACTTCATTATGACAATGAACTCAAAAAAAAATTATGCTATTTTTTTTTTTTTTTGCATATTGACTAAAACAAACTATGCTTTATAGATGAAGAACTTTACTATCAAGTTTTTAAAATTACACTTATCAATTAAGTTATGTATATTAGTTCAATGAATTTTTTAAAATTCAAAGTGTTTTGGGTTACTTTACACACATCATAACTAATTTGGGTTACAACACTTTAGTTCAATGTTCAATCAACTTTCTTTGGCTTGTATTAGAAATGAAAAAATAGAAGTCAAAGCAATTACAAAAAAAAAAAAAACGATTTTTTTCGGGGGAGGTATCTAATATTATTATAAACCTCAGGGGAGGTAAATAAAGGGGTAGAAATGGAAATTCACACTTTCTGTTAACAAAAGTTAGCCGACAAGACTAACAGGGGAGGTAAGTGCAATTTTAGAAACGTGAGGGGAGGTGTCTGTAATTGTCAGATACCTCAGGGGAGGTAAGTGAAATTTGCCCTTATTGAGAACAACAAGATGACCCATATCTTTTTGGACCCAATTGATAAGCCCCCTTGTGGACCCACCAACTAGGAGGGACCCACCCAACATTTGCGTCTTTCTCTGTTTCCTACGGCGCGTTCTAGCCGTTGTCTGGCATGTACTTTTCTTTTTCTTTTAACTCTTTGCTTAATGATTCAATTCTTTTGTAGTGTCCTAAAATTCTATTTGTGCAATGGTGCAAAGATGTACGTTTTTGTATGCCTTGTTCGTTGAATGGTTTCCGGTTGAGTACAATGCAAAGAAGGGTCAGGGAAAACGTATGCTCTTTATATTGAATAGTTGAGGTCCACAACTTGTGGATTAAATCTAATGATTCTCTTGAGATGTATACTTATCATGAATGTGGCTAAGGAGTTTTGCTGAAGAGTAGAACAAACAATGCGCTAAATAAAAGCATAACAAGACTCCAACAGGACCAACACCGGTGATGGAATAGGTTGACTGAGCAGGGATATTACGTTGTGCACCACATAAAGTGGCCTATGATAGACAAATTGAACAAAGTGGCCTATGATGTTGATTGCATGGGCTTGTAATGAAGGTTTTCTCCCCTTAATATGAGAGAAAAAGATAATATGCATGTCAGAATTCAAAAGCACATAGTAAATCTTGATACGTGTCACGGATGATCTTGATGTTGGTGTTCTTTGTGCAGATATTTATTAGCTTTTCAGCATGGCCTCAACTCCAGTAGCCACTGGATGGTTGAGAGGAAGAGTGAAAGCTGTTCCTTCCGGGGATAGTTTGTTGATTATGGGGAGCAGCAAGGCAGAAATTCCCCCTGAGAAGACAATCTCATTGTCCTCCCTTTCTGCTCCAAGATTGGTTAGTTTATTTAACCTTCATGGTATTTTTGCATGTATATTGCATGCTCACCTTACTCGTTTCCTTTGTCGTCCTCCGCTAATTTACATTCCTAGGCCCGGAGAGGCGGTATTGATCCTCCATTTGCATGGGAAAGCAGAGAGTATTTAAGGAAGCTTTGTATAGGAAAGGTGATCATTTTAAGGCCTAGCTATGATTACAATCACTTTGTATTCTCGTTAATCATCTGGGAATTTTAAATCTTATCAAGTTGCTCTTCTTAATAGGATGTTACTTTCAGAGTGGATTATACTGGGAAAACAGGGCGTGAATTTGGTTCTGTTTTCCTTGGCGATAAGAATGTCTCATCGATGGTTGTTTCTAAAGGCTGGGCAGAGGTTATATCACCTTGTCTTTGGTGCAAACAATGTTTCTTTTCAACAATGAATTTTGTGGCCTATTTTTGTGCATTAGCTGGATCTGGTGGATGCAGGTTTGGGAGCCGCGTCAACAGAAGCCGGGTCAACAGAAAGGAGATGCTAGTCCTTTCTTAGAAGAACTGTTACGTCTTGAAGTGGAAGCTAAGCGTCAAGGGCTAGGACGTTGGAGCACGGTCAGTCCGAATCCTTTTCTGCTGTTTTCTGCCCATCCCCAATATTCTTTGCCTACTTTTTGTTCAACAGCAGGAGCTTCAATCCAAGTTCTCTAGTACCTTTTTCCGGATTTTTTCTTGTTGGTAATTGACAAATTTTGTGGAACAAACAAGCAGGGACAGGAACTAGTACTATTATCTGTTATTGACCTGTGCATTTATAGAGTTTTTCCTTTTTTGAAAGAATGAGAGATATGCTTACAGGGTTGCAGATTTTTGCTTCTAAAACTGTACTGTCCACTTATTTCTTTTGTTCGTTTATGAGTGACATATGGAGCAGTCATGTCTTGTATTCAACATTCCGTTAGCATGAATCTTCTATTGACTGGTATCAGATTTGTCGATAGCCTCCACTAGCTTATTAATTTAGGCACGTAAGCAATGTAAGGTGGTAGGGTAATGGCGCCAATTAGTTTCGTGCATTAGAAATGCAACAGTAACTGAGTAGGACACTGTATTGAAGGAATCTGTCGTAGAGAATGTTAAAATTACCTTCTGTGCTGGCCTTTAAACAATTATTCAAGAAGTGGGGAGGTTGGGGGTTGTATGCTTGGTGCTTCTCTCTTCACTGCCTGTTATCCAAATATTTAAGTCTGTGAAACAATTGCTTGAGTAATTGGAATTGGAATCAGGAGACTAAGAACTGGAAGTTGTTTTTGAGAAACGGCACCACGTATGCCCAAACCCTGGAGTTAACTCGTTCTCCTAAGACGTTTCATTTGTGCGTTATAACTGGCTAATTCATCTATGTCGGGATGGGGCTGGGTTGCTGTTACTGTCTCTATATGTCTCTTATGATTCATCTAATCACTGGCTAGGTCTCGAATGAAGATAGTGTTCATTAGTTGAAAGTGAACACCTATATAGTCATTGACACTAAAGTCTTGAACCTTACATGATTATAGCTGTGAATGAATAATTATGTTTCGTCAAACTTAATTTTGAGTGACTTGACTTCTCATGTTATGCAAACCTATGCCCTGATGAATATATCTCTGGGGGTATTATAAGTGACATGAGTTAAAGAATAATGTGGTAATGCCTTCTGTATTTTACCCGCTCTTGCAGACAGCAGGTGCTTCCGAGGCATCCGTAAGGAACTTACCTCCCTCAGCCATCAGTTATTCTAATAGCTTTGATGCAAAGGGTCTTGTTGATTCAAACAAGGGTAGACCCATGGAAGCTATTGTGGAGCAGGTTCGCGATGGAAGCACTGTTCGTGTTTATTTGCTTCCAGAATTTCAGTTTGTCCAAGTGCTTGTCGCTGGAATTCATGTACAATCCAAAGCTGTATCTCTATTGCCTTTCGGAGATGTTTATAAGCTCCGCTTTCATGTGTTGTTACTCTTATTTTATTGAAACCAGGCACCATCAATGGGAAGAAGGGCTGCGACTGAAATTACCACTGATGTTCCAAATGGTGGAGCTTCTGCTGAGCCTCATGCCCCCTTAACATCAGCACAGAGACTTGCTGTTTCATCAGCATCTTCAACTGAAGTTCCCCCAGATCCATTTGGAAGAGAAGCCAAGCATTTTGCGGAGATTCGTGTGTTGAATAGAGATGTGAGTGAATATTCACTACCTGCCCTCTTGGGCATTGCATGATCTTTAGATGATCTGAAGTTCAGTTTTTCCTGACAGGTCCGCATTGTACTGGAAGGTGTTGACAAATTCAACAATTTGATTGGTTCGGTATACTATCCAGACGGTGAATCCGCAAAAGACCTAGCACTGGAGCTCATTGAAAATGTATGTCATAATTTCTGTGTTGATGTTACGTTGAATATGTCACACATCAGAAGCATACGTTTCAGTTTTCATGCTTTAACTGTCTTGATCTAGATAGTGATAGTGATCTCTTATTCGTTTCTGTGCTTCAACTCTTGCTATGTTCGTTGGCCTGTTGAATAACTCATTCCACACTCCTTTTCCTGCTATGTAAATGTGTGCCAATCACATACTCAGTAATGTTTAGCTAAATTTCCATGTTCAAATGCCCAGTAGATTTTCCTAAATTAAAGTTCCCTTCTGCTTTTTCTGCATTTTGCTGTAGGGTTTAGCTAAATATCTGGAGTGGAGCGCAAGATTGATGGAGGATGATGCTAAGCGGCGTCTTAAGTCTGCAGAACTTCAAGCAAAGAAGACCCGGTTGAGGATGTGGACAAACTATGTTCCTCCTGCTACGAATTCCAAGGCAATTCATGACCAGAATTTCACCGGAAAGGTTGGTTGCTTGCTCTGGTGATTTGTGTGTGTATGAAATTGTATCATATTTCAGGAAATTCTCTGCAGTCAGCTGTTGCTTAATTGGCTTTCTCCAGGTCGTTGAAGTCGTAAGTGGGGATTGCATCATTGTAGCTGATGATTCCCTCCCCTATGGCAGTCCATTAGCAGAGCGACGTGTCTATCTCTCAAGTATCAGGCGTCCCAAAATGGAAAACCCTCGAAGAGATGAACAATCTGATCCCTATGCCCGTGAAGCAAAAGAACACCTTCGAACGCGTCTCATTGGCCGTCAGGTATAGGGACTCCTTTTCACTTGCATCTTTCCTGGAGAGTCATTTTTCATAACAGAGACTCTCCAAGATTTCTAGTTAAGACTTTTTACCTTCGGGTTTCGATCATTACTTACAACGTCGTATATATCATTATACGATCATTTGTACCTTTCGTTGCATTTTAATAAATACATACATCTAACACATACAAAAGTTAACGAACTGAATTATGAAGGGAAGTGGCTAAATTAAGAAGGGAAAGTGACTTTTAAAAACACAAAGATGGAGATGTGTGGTTTTAGGATTTGTCGTGGACGTTAATTTGGTTTTATACTTTTCAGGTGAATGTTTCGATGGAATATTCCAGGAAGGTCAGCATGGCAGATGGACCCACCGCTCCCTCTGGTTCCACAAATTCAAGGGTGATGGATTTCGGATCAGTCTTCCTGGTTTCTCCAGTTAAGGTTGAAGGTGACGATGCCTCTGTACCTTCTCCATCTACTGCAGGCGGCCAGCAGGCGGGAGTGAATGTGGCTGAGCTGATGGTTGCTCATGGCTACGGCACAGTAATTATGCACAGAGATTTCGAGGATAGATCAAATTATTACGATGCCCTTCTGTCTGCTGAATCTCGAGCCATTGCAGGGAGGAAAGGGATCCATTCTTCCAAGGATTCTGCAGCAATGCACATAGCAGACCTCACTACGGTCAGAAGCTAACTACATATTTTATATTTGTTGCTATAATGTCCAGTTCATGAAGGTAACTTACTGTATCGAAAATATGCCTTTAGGCTTCAGTCAAGAAAGCAAAAGATTACTTACCACACCTGAAAAGTAAAAGGATACCCGCCATCGTGGAATATGTTCTCAGTGGTCATAGGTTTAAAATTTTCATTCCCAAGGAGACGTGCAGCATTGCTTTCTCTCTCTCTGGTGTCAGGTGCCCTGGTCGTTATGAGCCTTTTTCCAACGAAGCAATTGCGCTTATGAGACGAAAGATATTGCAGAGGGCTGTCGAGGTATTTCTGTTTCTCTTTGAAGTTTCAACCCTGCACCTGATTAATTGGTTTCTTTATCTGATGGGATTCTTTTGTGCCCAGATTGAAGTGGAAACTGTTGATAGGACTGGGACTTTCTTGGGTTCTTTGTGGGAGTCAAAGACTAATATGTCAGTGACACTTCTGGAATCTGGCCTTGCAAAGCTTCAAACTTCCTTTGGCACTGATAGGATTCGGGATGCTCACCTTCTTCTACAGGCTGAGAAATCTGCTAAGAGGCAGAAATTAAAAGTAAGCAGCAAAGTATTTGATAGGAATTTAATGATTTTTTTTACCGATTAGTAAGAATAGTTCATGTTACAACTGTTCAGTGGTTTATTAATGATTGCTTCTGAATACCAATTGGCAGATATGGGAGAACTTTGTTGAGGGAGAGGAAGTTTCCAATGGTTCTAGTGCTGAAAGGAAACAAAAAGAAGATCTGAAGGTGCTTAAAATATATTTTCCGTTTTAGAATTCCCTATTTTGCGGTAAGTTATGTGCCAAGATAATCTCAAGGCTTACTACGTTCAGGTTACGGTCACCGAAGTCTTGGGTGGTGGCAAATTTTATGTCCAGTTAGTTGGAGACCAGAAAGTAGCCTCTATTCAGCAGCATTTAGGTTCTCTCAGCCTTCAAGAAGCTCCTCTTATTGGTGCCTTTAATCCTAAGAAAGGTGACATTGTCCTTGCTCAGTTTAGTGAAGATAATTCATGGAATCGGGCAATGGTAAGGGTTAAACCTGATTCTATTCACTTCACCTTTGGATGCGGTTTTTACTGTAACTCACATACTACATTTTCTTTTCACTTAATGCACCAGTTTTGCTTCTATAATATGATTTCGTAATTCTCTTATACAAATCTCTAGTATCCTCTGAAAACCATAAGTTGCTGATGTCTCAAGAATCATGCATTACCCCAATTGCACCTCACCTGCCTTCTTCAGGGCCTTATCCCCTTACTGAAATCAGAAGGTGTCCACTTTTACTGGGTTGCAGTAGTGACAGTGTCATGATATATATGAATGGTGAAAAGTGCGTATGGTAGCTGTTTTAGAAGCTTTTCGGGAAACGATGGAAACCCTACGTTTCATGTTATACAGTTATGGGTTGTGATCCGATTTACATGTTCTCATTATAAAACAATGTATGTATTGATTGATAATCATGATAATCCTACGTGTCATGTTATACAGTTATAGGTTGTGATCCGATTAACACATTCTGGATATAAAACAACGTATGAATAATTTGATAAAGGGCATCATGAATACATGAAGAGGAGGTCAATTAGAGAATCAACTTTGTGAAGATATATGAACTTTTTAGCCAAACAACACTTTTGCCTGAACTGAACTTTTTGTGTAATCTGTAGCTAGATAGTGATTGCAATTCATAAACCAAGAATTGTCATTTTTTCTCATTCTGCTCTTTCTCCATTATACTGAACAATTACTATCTTCTTAGTTTGCATTGAAACATACTAGTTTTGTGTTGTACCTTGATTCACTCTCATTGAATGTGTGAAGATTGTAAATGCACCACGAGGAGCTGTTGAATCGCCAAAGGATGAGTTCGAAGTGTTCTACATTGATTATGGGAACCAAGAGGTCGTTCCTTACAGTGGGCTGCGACCAGTTGATCCTTCAGTCTCCTCTGCCCCTGGCCTGGCTCAGTTATGCACCCTTTCATACCTTAAGGTTCCAAGCTTGGAGGAGGACTATGGGCAAGAAGCAGCTATGTACCTGAGTTCGCACACACTAACTCATCAGTTCAGGGCCATAATTGACGACAAAGATACTTCTGGAGGGAAAGTGAAAGGGCAAGGAACTGGGACCGTATTTGTGGTCACTTTGGTTGATGAAACAACTGGTTCTAGTATAAATGCCGCCATGCTGAAGGTTTGAACTATAACCCTCGCTTATTTCGAAGTGAAGCATCTGTGTTTGGTTGTGTTTGTGTGAGCCACTAATGCTTCATCTAAGTTTTATTAATTGATGACAGTCTGAAGTAGTCTGCAAAAATTTTGCATGCATTCACGAACAGTTTTTTGGACATTATGCTGTCTGCCTCGATCTCTGACCAATGTTCAGAATGCACTTCACCTCCTCTCCTGTATACTCTAAATTACTTTCTTTTGACTTTTTCTGCTTCTATTGGCCCGTTCTCCTGAATATAAACTTGCTCGACGAAGGAAACTCAAATGTTTCCATTGTTGCTACGTTTCCTGCCGTTTGACAGTGACAATCCCAATCGGATTCCTCCTTAATTGTGAATAGACCCTTGTAGCTTGTTCAGCTCCTAGTTGCAACATCAGTTGATGAAGTGAGTATCTTCAAACGAACGTGTAGCCATATTTGACCTAGCCAATCAAATTTTCCGACTCTTTTCCATTGAATATCCTTAACTTTTCTGCATACACAAGTTGATTACCCTCGTTTATTACCTGTTGAAACAGGAATCCCCAAGATTTCTATAGTTGGTCCTATTGACCCCATTTGTTTAAAAAATAGAGTTTGGGTTAGCTCAGTGAACTCCACAAACCGTGTGTTTACAACTTGCTATCACTCTAGTTGGGTTGAGTTGTTTATAAATGAGTTCCCTGAATGTGTTTTTTCCAGTTTGAAGTTGTCTGACCATGACTTGTGAATTATGCAGAACGGGCTTGCTAGGCTGGAGAAAAGGAGAAAGTGGGAGTCCAAGGAAAGACGAGCAGCTATGGACGAGTTGGAAAAATTCCAGGCGGAAGCACAACTTGAGAGGCTAGCGATTTGGGAATACGGAGACATCCAGTCGGATGACGAGGACTCAGCTCCACCCATTAGGAAGGTGGCTGGCGGGAAGCGATAAAACTGATACTGAAGCGAACTCAGCTAAGTTAGCCCAAGGAGAGTTTTACCGTGCAGGCCAGATATATATAATTCACAATGACAAAATGTTGCAGCGCTAATTCGCGCTGTTTGTGACATTAGTTTCGTTTAATTGAGAATTTTTGCGCATTGAGGCAACAATTTTGAAATTTATTTATACGACTCCCACAAGGCAAACTCCAGCAAGTCTGTCAAGTCTCCTCTCCTCTCGGGGACAGTTTCGATTTTTATCTTCCAGTTTAGCAAAAGCTACTTAGTTTTGTTTCTTTTTCTTTTTGTGGTTCACTTAGTTAAGGTTTATGTTAGATTGCTGTTCTTTGCATGAATTTTTCACCGAAAACATCAAGTTGATTAATTGGTAACGGGGGGAAACAAGATCGGATACCATTGTTTTACGAAAAATTGAAAATGGATGGCCGGTACGTTTCTGAAAATGATCATCTTCTGATTAAATGAAAGTGTGTCGCTTACTAGCAAGATACAATGGTAATTCATTGTTTGCACGAAATGAAGCTGAAAATTAACTCGAACTTAGCTGCTGTTACGCGTTCAAGAGCCCCCTCTTTGCACAGCCCTCGTGCTAATTTCTACTCAGAGTGAGATTTTGCGAACAGTATTTTGTGGGGAGTGCCATATAAAACGAAAGTAACGCGCTATGTCCGGGAGAGTTGTTGTCTATATGTAGAATCAGTCGAGGGACCTGAAAGGCGGTGGTAGACTCCATTGCTCGAACCAAAATGATTTTCCGTTCATGAATGTATAAGAAAGGACATTATTAAATACTCCAGATACCGAAAATTATTCAACATGCAAGGAGGAGCATAAGATTAAAAAACAAACATCATTAGAGCACTCCGGGCGGAGAGATTTAACTTGTTTATGTTTGCAACCCTTCATGTCTAGGCCCCATCGACAATTTATTAGAAACAAAATTAAATTTTGGTTTATAAAATTGACGGTATGGACCCAATGATCCTGATTGTCGATTTTATAAATCAAAATTTAGTTTTTGATATATCTATCGATATTGGGTCAAACTGATTGTTTGCATTTATACACTGCTCTGCGAGCCCTACAAAATGAACAATTCAGATTATTGCGATAAACTTTCGATCGAGCCCACATATAGAGGGTTACAAACCCTACGTTTGCACCTCCTCCGTAAACAAGTTAATCTCCTCCAGGGAAGAGTGATGCAAGTTAATCACCTCTGGGCAAGAGTGATGCAAAGAGAAATTGGGGGATGGTGTTGGACAATAGTTTGCGTAACACTGCGTTGCATACCTCTGAATCATCGGATGCATGATCCAACGGTTCGGAATTGCGCGGCATGCACAGCACCAAACCGAAGAGTGGGGGCAAGACCGAAGACCGGTTCAATCTCCTATCCAGTCAAAAGTTCATCAGGAAACCCGGATCGATCTAGTCTAAAACAACGATGAATCGCAACCGGCCGTACTCCACAATTATTCCGCTGCAATCCACCATCTGGAAGTCCTTTACAACCCTGACATGGCAAACTCCCATTGCTCCATACTCGTGGCAAGCCATCCCATTGGTCGTAACACCTCGACACCACTGTCCCCAACCTCCAACAACAAATAAAAGTATTTCCAAAACTCTAGTCCACCACTACTAGTAGCCCCCTTTCTCTCTCATCTCCACTCTTACCTCAGATCAGATCAAATTTTAGGGCCAGACCATTCAAATTGGTTTGGATCTCAGATTTCCTCACCTTTCAATTAGGGCTATCTGAATTCAGATTCTCTGAATTTAGAGTGTGTGAAATGGAAGAAGGTAAACGGAGGAGTTTTCTGCAATTTGGATTTCTGCTCTTGATCGGTTGCTTTGCTTCCCAGCTCCTCCTAGCTTCTTCTGATCCGGTTAGAATATCTCTCAGATTCGTTCACGTACTTCCGTTTGTGTACTTATATATACTTATATGTACTTTGATTTTCAGAGTTTTTTTTCCACACCAAATTAAAGATCTCGTTTAGCTTTTTAATTTGGCGCAAAGAAATTCAAAAAATTATGAACAGAAGTAGTTTATTTTTATTCAAAATTTGCATGTCGTTCGTAGGGGACTATTATTTTGGGACGGACGGAGTATATGTTTGTGTGCGCGCGCGTGTATATATGTACATGTATCAACATATGAACGTGGAGCATGAATGTGAGCTGCGTGTGTATGTACAGATCTCGTTTCTTCTGTCCGTAAAACGAGTAATGCACTTCTATCAAAAAAGTTCAAGTTTTTTATTTTTATTTTTTATGAATAAAATTGTTTAGTAATTAGCGGCAAACTGCATTTTTATCAAGAAAAATCCAACGTCTTTTTGATAAATTGAAATAAAATATCATATTTAGTGACTGGCAAAAAGTTTGAATTTTTCTCAATAAAATGCATTATTTCTGCGTTTTGTGGACCGGACATTCTTTTCGAGATGGAGGTCGTATTATATGTATGTATGTATATATATATATATATATATATATATACACTTATGTAGCGACGCATGAATGAGAACTTCAGATGTTTGTTGTTGTTGTTGTTGTTGTTGTAGATCTTTTACGAGTCGTTCGATGAATCCTTTGAGGGGAGTTGGATCGTGTCCGAGAAAGAGGATTTCAAAGGTACTTCCTAATAAGGACCCTCTTCTTCTCTTGAATTTTTCGTTCTAGTCCTTTGGCAATTCTACGAGCTTTGTTTGCTTATTACTAGACTTCAACGTAGCTTAAATTTGCTTACTGTAGTGTCACCTGAACTCATTTTCACATGATTGAGGTTAATTTCAAATTCTATGTGTCACTGGATTCGTAACGGATCAAATCCATCCAAGTAAGCCGAGGTATAATATATGGTGATAGAATCCGGTGGCATGTAGATTTTTTCTATCTTGTTTCTGTTGAATTTGAAGCATGTTACATTTTGGGGTTAATTTGGCTCTGAGATGAGTTCATAGGGCAGTCTGAAGGGTGATTGGCTTAGTTGTCTGTCTCATTCCATCAATTTTTTGTTCCGTAGGAGGGAGTAAACATATGTTACGAAATGCTCATGGGAAATGGTGTTCAAGCTTTAAACTTGGATTTGATGGTGTGGTTTGGGTGGAAAAGAATAATTAATCTACGATACATCATACAATAATGTAGCCAGAATCTGGACATAGTATCCTATAGCGCTGTGCTTAGTCCTTAACTCGTGATGGTATGCTTTGACGAATATACTTAGCGGCCTTCGTCCTTAGATTCTAGGTGGATATTGGATGTTGGAAACAAAGATGTTATTACTTTACCAAAGATGTGAAGGATCAAATTCTAGTAACGGAGATCTAATTATCCAATTTGAACACTTGTTTTTTGTTTTTTTTTTTGCCTATTTCTTCTTGTTTGTACTTTTTGGTAGAACTAGTTTTTTTTTTTTCCTTTCTTTTTTTCCGAAGAGATTTTGGTTAGTAGGTGGAATTCCAATTGGTAGTGAGCTGATTGTGTGTGTTTGGAACAATTTGCATCATGTGCATTTACATTTATGGGCTAGTGTCTCTCATTTTGCTTCACTTTACTAGACAATTGGTTCATAGCCGCAGCACTATGATACTGCTGCCCTCCACAGAGTCAATCCCAGTGACCCAACCTGTCCTAATTTGTTCATACTGATCTGTTAATCACGTAACCCACCTTGCACAGAATGGTAGCCTGTTTTCAAATACTTGGATGGCTCCTGTATCTCTCTTTTATGTGGATGGCCTCCTGTATCTCTCCTGTATGGAGTTCAATTTTCGTAATATCTTTTGGACCCCCTTGATCATCTTGTCTATAACCATTCTAGAACCTCCAACTTCTTCCATTGCCTTTGTTTAATGAGTTATCTTTCTGTAAGGATCTGTGCCTGAATTGATTTGACATTTCAACCATATAGGTGGTTACAGAGTTTCTCATTAACATTGTGTTCTCTGCTCGTAGGTGTATGGAAACATGCCAAGAGTGAGGGACACGATGACCATGGGCTTCTCGTGAGCGAGAAGGCCAGGAAGTACGCTATTGTGAAAGAGCTAGATGAGCCTGTGAAGCTCAAGGATGGAACTATTGTCCTTCAGTTTGAAACTCGCTTCCAGAATGGGCTTGAGTGTGGTGGTGCATATTTGAAATATCTTCGTCCTCAGGATGCTGGATGGACTGCTAAGGGGTTCGACAATGAGTCCCCCTACTCTATCATGTTTGGACCTGATAAATGTGGGGCTACAAACAAGGTCCACTTTATTCTAAAGCATAAGAACCCCAAGACTGGAGAATACGTTGAACACCACCTCAAGTACACACCCTCTGTACCATCCGACAAGCTGACCCACGTTTATACTGCCATTCTGGAACCTAACAGTGATATACGGATCCTTATTGACGGTGAAGAGAAAAAGAAGGGTAATTTCCTCTCTAGTGAGGATTTTGCACCAGCACTTATTCCTGCTAAAACCATTCCTGACCCAGATGATAAGAAGCCTGAGGATTGGGATGAGAGGGCGAATATTCCTGACCCAGATGCAGTAAAACCAGAAGACTGGGATGAGGATGCACCAATGGAAATTGAAGATGAGGAAGCGGAAAAACCAGAAGGGTGGTTAGATGACGAGCCAGAAGAGATTGATGATCCTGAGGCAACAAAGCCAGAAGATTGGGATGACGAGGAAGATGGTGAATGGGAGGCTCCAAAGATTGACAACCCTAATTGTGAGACAGCTCCTGGTTGTGGTGAGTGGAAGAGGCCAACAAAGGCGAACCCAGCTTACAAGGGAAAATGGCATGCCCCACTTATCGACAACCCTAATTACAAGGGTATCTGGAAGCCACAGGAGATTCCAAACCCTAGCTACTTCGAACTTGAGAGGCCTGATTTTGAGCCCATTGCTGCAATTGGCATAGAGATTTGGACAATGCAAGATGGCGTCTTGTTTGACAACATTTTAATAGCTAGCGATGAAAAGGTGGCAGAATCGTACAGGGAGAAAGCTTGGAAACCTAAGTTCGAAGTGGAGAAGGAGAAAGAAAAGGCCGAGGAAGCAGCTGGTGCACCTTCAGACGGTCTCAAAGGCTTCCAGGTAATTAGTTGGCCTTACTCATGTTTCTGGTTCTTTTTACAATTTTCTAATCAGAACCCTCAAAGGGAGAACACGGTGGAATCAACAATGAAGGGGAGATCAGTCTAATATTCCAGTTCTCTTTAACCAGAAGCCGCGCGCACACACACACAGAGATCAATCCTTGTAGCAAAGAGACGGATTGTTGATTTCATGATAGTTTGAAAGAGCAAAGTTATTTTTCTTTGCTATGACAGAATGTTTGATGTAAGGGTTGTTGATTTCACGATGGGTAATACCGTGAGCTAAGTATTTGTGTTTTGCTATTGCAGAAGGCGGTGTTTGATGTACTCTACCAGATTGCGGACATCTCTTTCTTGAGTGAGCACAAGCCTAAAATCCTGGTAAGGCATCATCGTACTCGGGATTTCCACTCTTTAATGATGTTTTGTGCTTTTTTGTGAATTTAGTAACTTTCGTTTTTGCAGGAACTCATTGAGCAAGCCGAGAAACAAGCAAACCTCACCATTGGTGTCATCATCTCCATCATAGTGGTTATTTTCACTCTTCTATTCAAGATCCTTTTCGGCGGGAAGAAACCCGTGAGTTCCTATGCCTTACTTAACTTGCTGATCTTCCCTATTCTTGTATTGAAGAGTTCTTAAAATGTGGGTGCTTGATATTGCCAGGCAAAAGTGAGTTCAGAAACATCCAAAGCAGAAGAAGCTGAGACTTCGAACAAAGAGAAGGAAGAGGAGATTGAGAAGGAAGATACAGCTGGTGCTCCTCGTCGGAGGAATACCAGGCGTGATACCTAGAGAGAGAGAGAGAGAGAGAGAGAGAGAGGTGGTACTGGTGACTTGTTAGCGTCGCTTATCGTAGGTTTCGAGCTAGATGCTGAATTTTTTTACCGAATTTCCATAAATTTTTCAGGTTTGCTTCTTTAAAACAGTTTATGTATGAGAATGTAAAATGCGACGATCTGAATTTGGTCGGACATTGCTTTTCCTGCTCCAAATGAAAGATGGATCCAGGAATTGAAGATTTTTGAAGTTTATCACGATGGATATGGTAGTCGGAAAGTTGAAACAAACGTGTTCCCGTGGTTTGAATTTTATTCTTGATGAGAATCTAAGTTGCAGCTACAGGTTTTCATATTATTTGTGCTCGGTAAACGACATCGTTTTGATGTTTATCAACAGAGACAGTCTTCCTCCTCTATTCAGAGTTTGGTGTTGGTATAGAGATCGCACGCATAGCGGAAACTTGCGCATCTACTCGTCCTGAACAGAGATGAGTTCTTATTCAGGAGTTCTTGTTCAGTGTTCCACGAATAATGACCCTTCGTCTCGCACAACGATGATTTCCACCGGGAAATTTTACAGTGATAACATATCATTCATCGCATGTTCATCGGTCGGGTGGATCTATATCCTCGATACATACGTTGTTTTCCTCCGGGGAGTGGACAACCCAGCCAAACCACGCAAATTTGTCTCTAAATTGTGCGTGTGCCCAACCGTTATTAAGTTGGTGGCTGGGTTGTTCACAATTTTTGAGAGGTGGATTAACCCGCAGTTGGAAGCAAGAACCGCGCCATCGAGACAGAGCTACGAACTTACACAAAATTTATTCCATTGTTTACACTAAAAAAATTTAGTGCACATCAATAATTACATTTTCGTGGTTGACATCTAACAGACACCGCGAAGTGTCGATTGAATCGACTCTCATTGAATCACTGTGTCTTCGGATCCACACCAACATCTTTAAGCGTCTCCGCCTTCGGTGGCCTGCATTGCCCACAACATACAATTTTGTTCAAAAATTGCAGAAACATAAATATCGTACGACAAAAGATTGAAAGATAACACTTCAGACCCTTGTCTCGTACAAAGAAAAATAAAACTTAAAAAATACAGTAAGACTTAAAAAATAAGAACCTTTAGTGGAAGGGGACGGAACGGGTCTTATATCACAAAACATGAATATATAATAATTGAAGTTCTGTATGTTGGGAAAGGTTATATAGAAGCCATTACTTGACGAGAATTTCGCAGTTGACGTGAGTGGGGACGATGGGATCGTCCTTCTCCTGGATGTGGGCCAATTTCCTGAACCACGATTTCTTGATGAACTTGTCCCCCTCCTCCACCGTCAGCTCTGGCACCACCACCTCCGGGATCGTCTCCCTCAGCGACTTCCTCACGCGCACGTTGGGGGCGCGCGACAGCTGGTGCATCGCCGTGTACAGCCCCAGCGTCGCCGACAGTCCGATCAGTCCCAGAGCGACGTACACCGGCACGAAATCTCCCTTCAACGGCGGCGGCGCCCTGCGCGAGTCATCGAATTTTAGCAGGCGGAATTCGCAGTAGAAAGATCTCATTTCCATTTGTTGAACATAGAGTACATCATCAAACGTAAGTACTTACCCTGGTTTAGTGTCTTTTCCATGGCCCAAATCGAGAGGCAGGGCAAAGGCCTTCATTTTGGGCGTGGTTGAAGTGGCAAAAGTGGGGCTTTTCCCAGCTCCTAGCCGACTGAGCATCGATTTCCAGTAAGTCTGTAATATTTGTGGGCAATGATAACCAGTACTTAGAAATAGTAGAACTTTTCCAGTTGAAGTTAGATGATAACTTCACACATATATACAGGAATACATGAGAGAGAGAGAGAGAGAGAGAGAGAGAGAGAGAGAGAGAGAGATGATACTATATAGAGAGAGTGATAAAAATGAGCAGTACTTACCGGAGTCCTGAAAGCCATAATGTGTGTGAAGATGGAATTTGACAGCAATATATGAGAACAGAGTAAAGATTGATGAGTGAGATTCCAAGCTTGTTATGGCTGTCGCTTTTTTGATTCCAAGTATTCAGCTGAAATATTTATGCAGAGAGAGAGAGAGAGAGAGAGAGAGTTGGGAAGATGGTTCGGGAGACACCTAGCACACAGACATGCAAAGTAGAGGACACTTGTCATGAAGGTAATGAGTAATGAGAACACCATTGTTATGTGGAAGTCTCTTGAACCAACATGTCATTCTTCCTTCCCCCTAGAGGGTAAACATTTTATTTTTTTATGATTGGATATTCGAGCCAGTTTACATGTATGTTAATTAATTTTGGGATTCTAAAAGGGCAAAATTTATTTTCACCTCATGTGGTTATCGTTATGTACAGGTGTTCCCCTCATGGTTTAAATTGACCATATAATTTACCTGTGGTTTTCTAAATGTGCGGATAGACCCCATGCCGTTATGTTTTCCATCCATATTAACGGAAGTGTATCTCACACGACTCTAAAACATAATCTGAGTCGTTCATAATGTATTAAATAAAGAATAGAGTATCTCTGTAAAAAAATCATCTCTATTAAGCATTAATAACCCAGTGATCTAATTTTTAGTACATTCAAATTTGAAATATTAATTTCATAACAAAATCGATTCGACCATGAGCTTTTCATTTTTTGATTGACTTGAATTTTGGCATAGATGTAATACTCGTCAAAATTTACAATATCAACGGTTTCGATTCAATTTATGATATAGGGAATGGTGTGGTTAGATTTAAAAAAGAAGAAGAATCAAAGAACATGATGAGGGTATATCGATCTTTTAATGCTATAGCCGTTAATATGGATGGAAAACATAACGACATGGGGTCTATCTGCACATTTTCAAAATCACAGATAGGTTATGTGGTCAATTTTGAACCATGAGGGGGTATCTGCATGTGGCGATAACCATAGGGGGTCAAAGTGGACTTCGCCCATTCTAAAACTAACAATGGGAAAAAATCGAGTGATCCCAAGGTTTTGAATGTTTGATGTTTATGTGGTTCGAACTTGCGACTTCTTTAGAACCAAATCCTTTAGCTGTTTTCTCATACCTATCACGGGAATGGGTAACCTTGTCTAAACATCTGTTCAAATTTTTTCTCTGCCAAAGTTTTACTGTAAAATGTATTAATGTGTTTCAAGCGTGTTGTCAACATGACCGAGTAGAAAAATATAGTAAAAACATTAACACATAGACACATGTTCGGAGAGTGCGTGTCGAGTTCGTGTCGAACACAAATACGTGAGGCTGATAGCCCTGTGGTGCTTAGGAGTTGGGGAGTTCCCGATTAGTGTCATCCCTCCAGGTCCAAATACTAGAATATAAGAAACGGTGCGGACGAGTTATTCTGGCCCAAGCCCGTATGTATACCTCAAAAAGGCCTAAATTATAATGCACGCTAACTCTATAGCCCGATCAATTTTATGGCTGGGCTTAACGGCCCATTAGAGATATCCTCCACCGACTGCTTCCCTCAGCTGGTGAAATGTTTACTTTTACGATTACCAGAGGAGTGCAAACAAGCCGAGCATCGTCGTGTTCGAGCTTTTTAAATGAGCCGAACCCTAACGAGTCGAGTTTGGCTAATTTACTTAACAAGTCTCTTTAAACTAACCGAGTTTTCTATATCCCTAAACTTTGGTTATTGTTGTTTGAGCATAATAAGATCTGCTCTTATAAAAAAAAAACTAACCGAGTTTTAGTGAGCCGAGCTGAGCTTTGAATGTCGAGCTTAACTCGTTTAGTAAACAAACTTAAAACTCTAGCAGTCCAGCTTGTTTAGTAAAATTTTAACTTTCTCATGAAACTTGTTATCTACAAATGAAATTTCAAATTTATCGTTTCTTTTCAACTAGTTGCTATCGAGGAAGTTGTTATATTTCAATTATGTAAGGTTAATTTAGAAAAATACATTTATTTTCTTGCGAGTTTCATTTAACCAAACTCTATAATGGAAGATATTTAGAAATTTCCTTCAAAAGTTTCATTGTAACCAAACACATCCAATAAAATAATTTTTTTTTTCTTTCATTTTACTTTATACCATTTTCGTTTTCCAATATCTTTTTATTCCTAATCAAACAGACTCTTAAAGAGAAAACCCGATGACAACATAATGATGGTATCCTCGAACCCACGCTATTTATTCTTTTGTTTTCTATACATCTACTTCGGAGGAAATTCTTACTCCAATCCACCCTCTATTTTAGAAGATCAAGATTGGTACCGCAAACATAGACTATGAGCGAAGAAAAGATAGAGGATCCTCTAAATTCACATTTTTTAATATAAAAAAGCAAGTAAGTATAAAATCTAAAAGAAAACTAGATAATCATTGGAAAAAAAGTGAAAGAACACCTGAAATAGATATTTAAATATAGAGATAGAGATTGTGGTTGAAAATTGTATGAATAAAAAAATCCTCTTAACGAAAAAACACTTAATTTGATTCTCTAAAATGGAGTTCTTCCAGAAGGCATTGACTATTGAGTTGGACATGCACACAAACACAAAAATCTCTAAGATAGACCGACCATTAACAACTACTCACAGTCACTAATAAGCAATTATTCAGGAGTGGTGCTAGTACCACACCCAAATTTACATCCAAACACACACCCACTACTCACATGAGTGGTGGGTCCCCCACACACAACACATTCTAGTGTGTGTATGGGATCCACCACTCATGTGAATATGAATGTGTAATTGGGTGTGAATTTATATGTGTCACTAGAATTATTGATTATTCAGTAACCAAACCACAAGCTCAATCACTACCTCTTGGACTCAGGTCCAGTCATGTATCCCTCCTATCCATTCCTGTCTAGTTTGGTTTTTTTGATCCGTTCCGGCCTTACAACAATGGTCGAGACAAATAGAGATATAGAGATGGTGGTTGATTTTTTGGATGAACAGTAAAATTCTCTAAACATACTTTTTTTAAATTATAAAACTCCTAATTTGATTATTTTAAATGAGATTTGAGAGGGGATTGACTATTGAGTTGGAGATGCTCTTAAAAACACAAGAATCTCCTAGATAGACACTATTAGCTACCGGTGGGAGGAGTTGAAAAATGATTATCCAATTACTGTACTAATTACCGAGCAACTTTTTTTTAAACAAAAAAAAAAAACCACAATTAAGCTCCTTAACTCCCTTTCTCTCTGGCCTAGGTCCAGTCCAGTGTCCCTCCCATCTAATAATGATCAGAACTCTTTCATTTTGTTGAGCTCATCAAATTGTTCAAGGACTTTTTGAAAATCCAGATGCAGTTGATACCAATCCATGGCTTCTCAAACACACATTTATCTCGAAACAAATGTTTTATGCACATCTATCGAACCCATTTTGTTGTGAAATAAACGCGTTCTGATAATTCCTAAATTGGTATTACCGAACATGAATTTTCTCATTTATTTGATTACTTATCGAAACTAACAAGCTATACACAATAAACGGTTTCGATTATTATTGTGAGTATTATATGAGCCCACAAAAAATAAAAGTAAATCTCTTTGCGCGCCCCCCCTGACACACGCCCCCTCCGGACCCCACCCCCGCTTGACCAAAACACCCCCGGCAATAATTCAACCCACTGCCATTTTCTTATTTCTCATTTTTTTACTTAATAACTTTTATATCTTTTTTCATTTTTATTTATTTAATATTATTTAAGCGTTCCAATTTTCAATCCGGTTGAATTGATGCAAAGATCTTGTTTTTATTATCATTTTATCTTTAATGGTTATAATGAATTTTTGGCTCGAAAGCCGTTCAACAAGTATCCTAAGGCTCCTTATTTAGTTTCAGGTATCTCTTAGGGTGCTTATTGAAAGGCCTTAGAGCCAAAAATTCATTACGACCATTTAAGATGAAATGATAAGAAAAATAATATCTTCGCACCGGTTCAAACAAATTAAAAATCAGAACACTTATTTTTTTTACTCTTTATATGTATTTTTAAATTATTAATAACTTTTATATCTTTTTTCATTTTTATTTATTTAACATTATTTAAGCGTTCCAATTTTCAATCCGGTTGAATCGGTGCAAAGATTTTATTTTTTTAATCATTTTATCTTCAATGGTCATAATGAATTTTTAGCTCGAAAGCTGTTCAACAAGTACCCTAAGGCTCCTTATTTAATTTCAGGTCTCTCTTAGGTGCTTATTGAAAGGCCTTGTAGTAAAAAATTCATTACGACCATTTAGGATAAATGATAAGAAAAATAAGATCTTCACACCGATTCAATGAATTAAAAATCCGAACACTTATTTTTTTACTCTATATATGTATTTTTAAATTATTTAATATTATATATGTGAGTAAATTTCTTTATGTTATTGAAATTTTACTTTTATTTTTTTACTCTTATTAAAATTTTATAATTCTTTTATGTTATTGAATTTATTAATTCAAGTATTTTCACTCTTGGACGAAATTAGTACAAGTTATGTTTGAATTGTTCATTTATAAATTAAAATTATAGTCAAAAGTCTTTTAAAAGTAAAACAAAAAACTAGTAAAAGTAAAACAAAAAAAACTAGTAAAAGTTAAAAAAAAAAAACAATAATTAAAGTCTTTCAAAAGAAAAAAAAACTGGTAACATTTTAAAAAATTAAAACAGTAATTAAAGTCTTTTAAAAGTATAAAAAAACTGGTAAAAGTAAAAAAAATAAAACAGTAATTATTTACTTTTAAAAGTAAAACAAAAAAAAAAAACTAGTTGAAGTAAAAAGAAAATAAAAACAGAAAAAGGAGAGGGAGGAGGGGCAATGGGGGGAAAGGTGGTGGGGCCGGGAGGGGAGGGGCGTGTCAGAGGGGGTGCGAGAAGAGGGTCTCAAAATAAAATTGGATGGGACTCGATGGAGAGACACTAGACTAGACCTACGTCAGCCCGGATTGGAAGATGCTGCCAAACGGTGCTTGGCAGCGGTTTCGAGCGGTTGATTTGGTTGTTCATTTTGGGAATCGACGGTTTGAATCTGGACCAAATAAGAGACGGTTCAAATCTGTATGCGCTCAAATTTCAATTCTAATCGTCCGTGCAGAAATGAATGACCGAATGCCCGCTCGGCACAATGCTTGACAGGGCGCTTGGCAGCATTTCCTGGTCCGGTCCCCACTCTCGCCCCTCTCTCTATCTCCCCGCTTTGGACTGACAGCTCTCAGCCAATAGTAGCACAACTCGATCCCGCACACATGCGATTGATTTCCCAATCCCATCTGGTCAAAACTTCGTTATTGTACTACAATGAAAACGAACCAAAAACAGAATCCCTCTCTCTCTCTAAACTCTCTCTCTCTCAGGGCATATACTTCCTAAGCACACTTGCCATTCCCACAAGTGACTTTTTTTTTTTTAATCTATTTGTATTTCCTTTCTCTCTCTCGTCCTCCGTGGGTAATAAAAATCTATCCCTTACCCCCTGCTTCGGAGATTTCGAGGGCCGAATCTCGTCCCAAGATATTTTTTCCTCCAGTGAATCCGTCTACATATGCATATACACGTATATAGCCGGCTGATTTGAGGAGAAATTTTTATTCTTTTCGGCACACAGCTTCTCGCTTTTGGCCTTTCCCCCCATTCCTTCAATCCCATTGGGTAGCCATACGACACCCACGAAGAAAAAAATATATGCATATGCGTATATATGCGTGTGTGTATAAATCAGTTTGGATTGGGTAATTTGGGGAGCGATTTAGCAGTAATTTCATGGTTTTCACAGAGTTTACTTGGCCCCATGGAGGCCGTAAGGTCTTCCTTTCTTTCTCCTTCAGCGGGTATGTTCCTCTCTCTCTCTCTCTCTCTCTCTCTCTCTCTCTCTCTCCCTCTCTCTCTACATTTGTATATGTGTGTGTTTGGAGGTGTATGGATGTATAGATGAGCAAGGGTTTTGGTTATTTGATAGGTGGACTGAGCTAATACCAATGACTATGACGGAGGGTTCTTGTTTGGTTTTTCGAGTAATTTGGGATCTTCCTTTGGGTCGTCACCAGGTAATTTCAGTGTGGAATAATCAAAACCACTTTTTTGTTGCTTCGATTTTAGTTTTACTTTGTTTACGGCACCTTGATTTGAGACATAAATTCCTTAATATCGTGAAAATTTAGTTTTTTTTTTTTCACGTTATTTTCGGATTCCACTCAACTAAAGTTTCAATTTTATGGCCGAACTATGGAAACTTCATCGATAGATGCCCTCATAATCGAGGACGGGTGTGTGATTTTAAGTTTTTAACCGTGGTTAGGCGCATGTGACAGGCAATATATAGGTATAATTATAGTTAGCAACCAAGGTTGGGAGCGCAAAACTAAGCAATTTGAAACATTTTGATCTAATTCTTTGGTAACAGAGTCTTGAGGAACTTGGGGTGCGAGATTGCCCCTGCCCGCTTTTAATTACCTAAGAGGGTAGGAGAAAACCATGTAGCACGCCCTTCCTAAAAGGGACTACGATTTGCTAACGGGTGGGCATGCCCCTTGTAGATATGACTTTATATCTTTCTTTCTTTCAAGCTTACTTAGCTGCCCTGACCCCAAAGAAGAAAGAAAGTGGGCCCACCCCATTGCATTGTCTCTGAACACGGCTGAATTTGATAGGCTTGGGTTGCAAACTGAATGTCATGATGTCTTCAACAACTGCCTTACTGACGCCTGGGGCGTCAGATTCCAGAACAATAGGGTTATATCGGAAAGTCCAGGTCCCAAGCGAACTTGACAGCCTCTCTAGTAGATTTAAAGTCACTTAGCATCGGTGAACTCTATGGTTATATGTATTCTGTGAATTCTTGCTACAAAAACTGTTCTCAATGACTCTCGAATCACTAGTTCCAAACGACCATTCCAGTTTCCTTGGTCATAAGCACCGCCGAAATTGACCTTAACTCTCCGAGTAGGTGAAGGTTTCCAATCATGCAATATTGTGGCTTGAGCCTGCTCCCATGGAGTGTTATCAATTGTTATTATTCTGTGCATCAAGAAGATAACCGGCTCTATACACGGCCTTTTGCATAGCGATATGAGGCTCTTATCTGAGGTTCTGAAAACACGCTATATTGTTTCATTATTTGTCATAAGCTAATTAGTGCTAGGGGTTATGGGTTAGTGGGGACTCGATTGAAACTTACACGTCTTTATAAACCATGTTGGTAAAATTGAAAAAGCAAGGTGAATATTGTGAAGTGACTTGTAAGCCTACTAAGGAGTGAGGACTTACCCCCTCAAAGTGGGTCATAGCCTCGTAGGGTCTTAACCTTATTTTGCCTTTCCTCTGCTTTTACTTATGTTTTACAAAAAGGACTAGTTAATGGTCTTAGCCCAGAATAATGACTGCTTGGGGTTTTGAATGCAAGTGTTAAAAATTCTGTATATTTGCCTCTTGTGTTTGGGCCCCAGTCTTTTTTTTAATTAAAAAGAAGGATAGTTATGTGACTTTGCTTCGAACTGGGGCTCATAATGAATGGAGGACATAGTCCAGCCGTGCTGTCCAGTAGCATATACTTTGTATTACTAATAGTCCGGGCACCGCAATGCAGATTCATAAACAAGAAGTAGGAAGTGACAAATATCAGACCAAACAAAAAGGTTAGTGAACTTTGACTAGAAGAATGAATCTTTTTTCTCCATTGAGAGTCTTGGAAACCCATGACTTTAGTTTTTCCATTATCAGTTAATTTCTGACTCATTTTGAGTGTTTCATTTGGTGCACACTTTTTAGATTACCCCATAATAGGTAGAGGATGTAGAACATTTACTTTCTTAGGAGAATATAATTTATTTTTGACATTTGATTGATTGTCATTTTAGATGAAGGAAAGGAGAGACCAATTCATGTAGAGTCTACTAGAAGTTCTCTACTGTGCTGTTTCATATATGTTGCTTCATATTCACAATAAGTAAGTTACATCTGAGACTCCCCATTCCGCATGGAGATTTATATTATCGCCAGTATAGGAGAAGATGCAAATCAGTGTTGTACTCTGTTCCACATCTTTTTCATCCTATCACTAGGCAAAGCCGCAAAGTCATCAGAATCTGCTTTGTTTTCTTTGACTATGTTTGTTTTTCCTTGTATTGCTCTTATGATTTAGTAATTTTATTTTAAATATTTTGTTTTGGTGGCCTGTAATCTGTATATAGGAATTCTTACGAGTATAGTATATTTCTCTGTGACATAACGTGTCTATGAATATTTGATGCAGTACAAATTCTTGGTAGATGATGCGTGGCGATACGACGATCAACAACCTTTTGCTCGGGATGATTATGGAAGCATTAATAATTACATTCTAGTGGAAGAACAGCAGCTCCTCTCATCAAGCTTACACACTCCAGCGTTTACACGAAACATGGACATAGATAGGAATCCGCAGGATGAGGTCACAATCAAAACTCACTCTCTCTCTCTCTCTCTCTCTCTCTCTCTCTCTCTCTCTCTCTCTCTCCCTAATTACCATTGCCTCTTGTCAGTTCGACACAATGCATTTGAATTGCTTTACTGTCTGTTTGGTCATATCAATCAGCCATCATCATCCGGTGCTAGACATCATGATAGAGTGTTGCAATTGTTAGATAGTGACGTAGACATCTCTCGTCGTCATCTATGCATGCATTTGGCAAGTCACAAAATAGATGAGTTGATTCCCAACTCAGGCAAGGTTCGACCTTCGTCCTTTTTTGATTCCTGTTTTTGATAGGTGTTTTTGTCTTTTGTAATCCATACGTTAGTGTTTCTGATTTTAGGTTTGCTGGGGTGGATGTTTTATGCAGGTGTTCATATTGGACGCTGAGATGGCTGTGAAAGAGGCATTCCATGTTATGCACAAACAGGTACGACTTGTGAAGAATTTCTCTTTTGATTGAATATCTTGTAGAATCAGAAACAAAAAGTTATCTGTTTGGTAACTAATTAGGACCAAACATGTAAGATAGATTTCCTGTGGATTTTATCTTTTTACCTTGCTTCTGATCATGGAAGTAATGTAATTGCACAACATTTACAGCTTTACACCGCCGGAGTGACCTCGAATAAAAACTGACATAACTCTTAAATTAGTGAATAGAAGCTTCCAGTGATTTGGGGCACCACCACCAGAAACCTTGTAGGTTATTTTCATTCTCTTCAAAATGGGAAACTCAATGATACTTCCCTTGAGCTGAAAGGAATTAAAAAAATGATAGTTCAGCCCTTAGTAGCAGGATCCTTCTAAAATGGGTGCTTTTCCAAGACAGGAGCTCGAATTGGTGCTCCCAAGATGGGAGCTTGACGGAAGCTCGCTCCCCTCAAGATGGGAGCACGCTCCCAACTAAGATGGGAGCTTATTGGAAGGTTAAGGCAACTATTCTCATACTCTTAAGGGAGTTATGTCATTGTGGAAATAAAAATATGAAAATCTTATCACTCAAGAAGTTTTGCAAATTTAAAATATCTAACTTCCTACAAGTATCCTTTAAGATCGTGAAAATTCTCATGAGTAATCACTTTTCCTTCAATGGTTAAGTATTTAAAGATACTTTATATACGTATTTATATGAAATCTATATATGCTCCTTAGGCGCTCCCAACCTTAGGAGCTTCTAGGTGCCTCCCTCCCCCGCACCTGCTCCCGCTCTCTCCCCAGCTCCTGCTTCCGCTCTCGCGCCCACTCCCGCTTTGTGCTACTAAGGTTCAGCCTCTTCGTTTTACTGTGTAGGCCCTGATAAGAATTTTGTCAAGCTGTGTATTATGGGTGTTTGCAGATCTTTAGTTTGCCAATTTTTATGGATCCTGATGCATAAATGGAAATTTTGTTATATTGATTGAGGAACGGGGTATCCTGGTATCCTATAAAGGTGCCAACAACTGTTAATGTAACTTTATGCATGAGATTATTTACAGTTGCAGAATGCTATAGCAAATCACCGCAATTGTAATCTGTGAGTTGATTATAGTCTCATAAATGTATATTGCTAGAGCCTAAATTAAAGGTAATTAAGAGTTCAACATGCATTAATACCATCATATAAGCTAAACAACTGTAAGTAAGTTGATGAGACTCTGGATTGCCATAATATTAACATGTTGTCAGGACAATCATTAATGTAGTAGGTTTAGTTAGGCTTTTCTTTTTCCTTTTCTCTGATGAGATGAGAGTGTCTTGGACTTTGTTCCAGTCCCCCTGTCTCACCTTTACTAGGTAATTATCAGGCCTGAGACCTGAGACCTCAAGTGGGAGTCTTGGAATGGAATTAACCATTGGTCCACCCTCTGGGTTTGAGCCCGAGACCTCTTGAATAGTGGTGTCAGGTCTTAGACACTTGGATAAGCTTGTTACATAGGTTCCTTTTCTCCCTCAATGAAATGTTTAACATGTTGGCCTTTGCGTCATTGCCTTGATTTTTCCTGGACGTTAACCTTGTCGATCATATTTTTACTCAGGGACTTGCAGTTGTGCCAATTTGGGATAGCAATCGCCGACAAATTTCGGCAATGATGACGGTTTCAGACTTCATTTTGATATTAATGGAGGTATTAACACACATTTTGTCTGCTAGCCGTAGTTAGGTATTTATTCCCACTTGTGAGTTTTATGGCAGCCTTTTATAATGTACGTAGTAATTGATTCCATAGGTTCCCACCCTCCTTGACGTGGTATGCATTTGGTTTGCTGTTCAATGTTATTGGAAAATTGAGTTCTACAGCGACTCAGATTGCTAGCCTATTTTGGCAATATGAATTGATGATTGTGCTGTTGTTGGCTTCCCTTGAGATATTCTTTATGTTGACAGTAGGTTTATATTCTCTTGTTACTTTCTGCAGCTTCATCGAAATTATGCGATGCTGCCTGATGAACAGCTAGAAGTGCATACTATTTCTGCCTGGAAAGAAGGAAAACACCAACCAAATGGAGAAGCAGTTGGGGCTGCACAGCTGATGTTCGGAAGGCCTTTAATACGAGTAAGTGCTCTTCCCACCTAGAACATTTAGGAGCTCAGAATTAGGACAAGGAAGTTGGGTTTGCGTTGAATATAGATATATCTGCAGTTTCATTTAAAAGGATATATATCTGCAGTTTCATTTAAAAGGATAACCTCCTTTTCTATCAAATTACATGTAGAAGGGCAAATAATAGTGCAAATGATAATGGTAAACAAGTATTCGAAACCTGAACATCAATGACAATTTTAACGGTCCCCAAACTTTTTAAAGTTGCATTCCGAGCTCCTAATGTGTCCCCAGCGTGTCAGCTCAAGAACTATGAATAACGTCACGCACATATTTGGGCATGTTCTTGTCGGTCTCCGACATGCGTCTGATACAGATACGTGGGGCCGACAGATATGTCTCTGCTTCTTAGTAGACTATGGTTTTTTGCTTTTTCCATTGATGTGATTTAGGGTTATCTTATCTTATGCTAGGCTGCTAGCACTTTATAAAGTTTGTCATCCTAATTCTTTCTCCATTTATGGCTACCCTCAGGCTGGTCCTGATGAGTCTCTAAGAGATGTGGCTATGAAGATTCTGGATTATAAGATATCAACTATTCCAATTATCGAGGAATCTTACCCCCTGTTGTTACATGTAGCATGCCTCGGTGGAATACTAAAATGTGGGTGGTTTTATCGAAGTTATTTAAATCTTAAAATATTGTCTGTGTTTTCACTAGTAATCGATTTTCTCTCTTTTCCTCGTGAAACTTAGATATGTGCAGGCACTTCAAAAACAATCTTGCTAATCTACCTCTTCTACAACACCCGGTTGGTAGCCTCTCTTTAGGTACATGGACAAGTGGAGTTGGAGGAGCACGTCATCTTTTAGCATTGCGTCCCAATGATACTCTTGGTTCTGCTCTTAACTTATTGCTAGGAGGTGCACACCTTCTTTCTACTATTTCATTGTACATGTTCTCTTTCTTACGTGAACCTGCATTTGTACTTCTTATAAAAGATAAAACAAAAAACCTGCACTTGCACAAATAGCACCACCAACAATGCTCTCTCTCTCTCTCTCTCAATGTCATTGACGGTTAACTAGTTTTCTTTGTTTAAGAAAAAGCTCCTTTTTCCCTCCTGTAATTTCATGAGCTTACGTTTACTATCTGTTTGGCGATTTTTTGTATGCAAAGGCAACTTTCAATGACTCTAACTTCTAATTTTGGAGAGCTAAAATGCTGTTAGTTTTTTTAATATAGTAGCATGTCTTTAGAGATTATGTAATCAGTAAAAGACTACCTTATGAGGTTATTTGGAATTACATCTTAGAACAGGTCCCACTTTGGAAGCTGAAGAGGGTTGCATATTATCTTTTCATTTCTATTTAGGATCATTTGGCAGCTAGTGAGCGACAAATAGTCACATTGTCCTTCTTTAAGTGGGGTTCAAATAGAAATGATTTTCGTTGAAGTGACAATGTTTGCACGCACTTGTGATTTTCAATTCCAACATGTCAGAACTTGCTAGAGTTTAAGTTTCACGGGGTGTTTCCTTTGTTAAATCTAACCTAGCAAGTTTAGTAATCTTGGGATCTACTTTCCACCAATAGGAGAAGTGTTAATTGTTCAAGTACCCTGAGCGGTTGTAGCCTAGCATGAGCTTGAAAAGGTGGAACATTACAGTACAATTGATTTTGGATATTTGAGATCACATATCACTCAACTTTATGTGCCATGAAATTATATAGGCTGCAAAAGGTTCCTTTTTGAGTCTTTGCCTCATTACTTTATGCACATCACCATCGTCATTCTTCATTTGAACTGATGTAAGGCTCTACCATCTTTTGTTAAATGATTACGTATACAAACTCTGTGTCTGGTTGGTTTGTAAAAGCCTTACGGTTAGAAGTATTTTCCGTTTCTCTTTTCACTCCCAAAGTATGTAATTATGTATCTCAATTTCAGTGAACTGTGTTGAACGTGTATCTTTCTTCGTTTTTTGATGAGTAACCAGCAGGTCCATATGCAGGCATATTATCTATTTGCACTCATCCGTTTTCTTTTTCCCAGAAAATATAAGTTCAATACCTATTGTTGATGGTGATGGTTCCCTCATAAACATATATTCCAGGAGGTAATTGACATGGATTTAGGCTGTCACAGAAATTTCAAGTTAGTCTTTACAGATTCAGTTTTGTACTGTTCTAAAATTGGTTTCGACTTGATTTTGTGGATTTAGTGATATCACCTCTTTGGCAAAGGATGATGCCTACACTCGTATTCGGCTTGATCAGCCAGTAATTTCTCAAGTAAGTCATATTGATGCTCTTCTTGCTACATCTACGATATCTCTTGGTAAAATTTGGTTTGTTAATGTACCTTCGTGGGTTTCTCCACCTTGTTCTTTATTTACCAGACTGGATCATATCAACATATTCAGGAATGAGTACTATCCAGCTGTATAACATAATTCCTACACGCACATGTTTTCAGAAAGTTCAGAAGTTCAAATTTTATTGTTATGCCTGGAATTAAGGTCATGTGATACCAGCTTTAGCAGTTTACTTGGGATGGCAGTCTATTCTGTGTGGCTATGTGCTGTGTGCCTGTGTCATACACATACACTGACTTCTTTACCGTGTAATTTTATGTTTACTAGCATTGCATGCAGTTGGTGATGCCTAGGACATATTAAGGATGACATGTTTCCTTCCAACACCTTACATGACGTTCTGTAAGTCGAATATATGAAAGAGAATCCAGGGATTTTCACACTTTCTTGTTATTCAGTTTAAATGAAAGTAACACCAAGGTGTTTTGGTTGCTTCATGGGATGCATGTTAATTGTTTGTTCTATTCTTGTTCACTGCAAACGAAATTCTGCGACTTCAAGACACAGAACACCTTCAAATATGATCCTGGTGTATGTAAATTTACTTTCCTTATCTGGAAGGGATTTTGATTTTTCAGAAGTCAAAACAAATTACATTGGTGGATTGTGACTGTATTTTATGATTCCAAGTTTGGTTTTAAACCACATCTTTGGTGAGTAGTGTGTTTTTTCACCATTAGTCATTCAACAACACGTACCCCGCTACATCTGGTCGTGGGCAGTTGCCAATTAGAATAGTTTCTACCAAATTTTCTAACAACTTGTCTTAAATCTTAATCAGGTGCTGGAACTGGCTGATGGTTCTAATAGGTATCACACATGTACGCGTTCTGATCCCTTGTATGTGGTTATGGAGCGCCTTTCAGATCCAGGTTCCTGTTTCTATGCATTTCTGTTCCATTTGAATATAATTTGGATATCTATGTGCAACAAAAATTGGACAGAGTTTCAAAGTTGATACTTTGAAAAATGCTACTGTCATGTTCCATCATTTGAAATAGGCTTTATGTATGGAATTTCAGTCTGTCAATCGCTTAAATTTTTTATTCTATATATATTATTAAGAGGTTTGGAATTGATACATTCATGGTTTTGTTTCAGTGGTACGGCGCCTTATTGTTATTGATGCTGGCAGTCAGCACCTTGAAGGCATAATCACATTAAGCGATGTATTTAGATTTATATTGAACCCAATTTAATTTGTAAATTCCTCCTCTGTCATTCATAATCATAGATCTATATTCCGAGTCAATAATAACTTTTTTCTCCAATATTGCTTTTTTTTGTTTTTTTTTGAACGGCGTTTTCTCCCATATTACTAATCTTTTTGTCTGTAGTTTTCCACGGTTTACTTCTTTTGATTGTTTGAAGTTGAAGGAAGGCTTGACATTAAAATGTTCAGAATTGGTTACAGTTAGAGAGTTAAGAAAGTATAATAATCTGGTTGTGCATATTGAACGCGGACATTTGGCATTTTAGCTGATCCAGTTACGTGTGATTGAACTTTCTTCTTCCTCTCCTTCACTTCCCTGTGAGACTTTTGTTTTGACATCTACTTGCAGCTTACCCTTTGTTCTGATAATTCAGTACATATAGAACATTTGCTCCCCTCCGAACTTGATACTAATGATTCACTCTCTCTGTCCTAACATCCTGCATGCTATACCTGAACCAGTTGATACCAATTTTCTCATTCTCCTGCTTATCTATAACTATAGTCCTGCCATTATGGACCTACCTCGGATAAACTTCCAGGGCTGCTGGTGGGGTGTCCACCAGGGGTGGCGGCCTGCTGGCTGTGGCAGCTTATTCCCACCGAGTTTGGCGATCAAGTGGCTCTTATAGATGGACAACACACTGATGTATTCCTTTGCAACAGGCTTCTGCTCTCTATGATCCTGTGGAGTTTGGTAGGGTCCTCCTTTCAGGCCCCTTCCATTGGGCTTCTTATAGCCACGTCCAAGGAGGACTGTTGGGACTGGTCGCCCTATCCTATCTTTTTTATTGAAATAAAAACCAGCATGAACTACGCGAAATAAGATTTTGGATGAACCAGCGAACAGTAGACATAGGAACCACGAACGTGTCTATCGGCCTCATGTATCTTTACGTCCGACACATGACACGTTACTCTTCAGACACAAGTCGGACACTTCTAAATATGTGTGTCCAGTTTTTCATTATACTCCATTTTATTTTACTCCAATACATTCTGGATACTTTGGACACGTTGGGGACACTGTTGGGATACACTACATAAGAAGGTTAAAACAGAATAACTAAAACTTGGCTGAGAGTCAATTTTCATGCATGTTAGGTCCATGAATACCAAAGTTGTCAATACCGTACCGGCCAGCGTACCGTTTTCACTACTGGAATGGTACGTACCGGTACCGGGCTGTATCCCGGTACCGTTCCGGATTTATCGCAATTAATATTTTATGTATATATTTAATATATATCTACCATATTTTAAGTATAAACATAAATAAAATGTAAAAAAAAAAAAGAAAAAAAAGAGAGTAATTTTGTACCGGCCGGAACACCGGAATATGTCCGGAATAGGCCGGTATTGGCCGGTACATCCGGTATTGGCCGGAACAGGCCGGTATTTTGACCGGAACGGAACGTCACCCTTTGCGTTCCGTTTAAGCACCGGTACGGTACGTACCGGCCGGTACGGAATGGATTTTACAACTCTGATGAATACTTGTTATGTGACTGTTGATTTGTATCTTCATAGTAGTTCAATTTGAGATTTTTAATTTAATCTGACAGTTGTATTTGTTACTCTGTAATGTATTTACAAGATACATCTAGAAAATAAATAGGTCGCGTGCCCCCAACGTGTGTTTATTCTAATATGTTTGAAGAAATAACGTGTTTGCATATCCGTGTCTGTGTCCTGCATCCGTGTTTCTTACCCCAGACTTTAAACCTTGAAGGCTTAAACCTAACTTTACATGTCATAGCTTGAGTCTTATCCATAGTCGATTTCTATGACTGTTTTGGCTCTAGTGATTGTGGAGCCAAGTTTCCACTTTTGGGTACTTTGGATGTGTCTCACAAATTTGATTAGTGCCCTTTGGACACATATTAATATTCTCAAAGAACAATTTAGGTATGCATGGGGTAACAAGTGGATGGTCCAAAGTGATTGCACTCCATCTGAAGGTGGAAATATGCATCATATTCTCCTTTAGACTCACACCTATTTTCTTTCTAAAACTGCTTTAATAAACGTTTCCAATTTGCTTTGCTTTTGTAACTTTATTACTCTTTGACAAGTCATACTCCACTTAGCAACCAACTTTTCCCTACCCTTCTTGCCTTAGTCAATCTTTGATCCATTCCTTTTAGCTTTTCTCCACATGGAAGGACTTGCCTCTTTCCCCCTCCTTTTAGTTTTTACAAAAATAGATCTGCGCACAGGCCATTTCACTATCTGTCAGGGTGTACTACTCTCAGCATCACATAGTCATCTGCAGGAGATCCACTGTAATTAGGCTCAAACCCAGGTCCGTAGCGTGTGCTACGAGTGTTAAATACTATGTTCAGCCCACCAAGCGGTTATAGAGACTTAACCTCAAGCATTGAATGAGTAACTCTTAAGTACTTTATCCATTGAACCAACCGCTTGATGGTCCCTCTCTCCCTCTCTGTTTCTTAGTAGATTAATTTAGTCAGTGTAAACAGAATAGAACTATTCTTCGCGAGATAAGTATGACCTAATATGAGAATAATGCGTTTGGGGGACCATTCAAAATGTCATATGCCATCTGTTGATATACTTTTTCCATTCTTTTTATATTTCAAAACCACGATATGTGCGTGTATATATAGCAAAGGAGAAGAAAGAAGGCAACAGGGTTATCATTCCTGAGGCCCTCTGGCTCCTGAGATGTGGAGGAAGAAGGAAAAGAAGATGAACATGAGGAAGAAAGTGATCACTCATTCATCTGTTGTTGCATATTATTCCTTCTCCCACATGTGATCACATCACAGAGGGGAGCAGAAAAACAACAGGCAAGTCATACAGGCAAAGGGAAGGCAATGCCTTTCTTCCAGTTTAACCCAGTTTAGTTTACTGTTTTCAGAATCAGTTTCGCAGAATGCTCTTTTCAGGAACTGTTTTCCAAAACACGCTAACTATTGTTTTCACATCTTAACTGTTCTTTTTGGTATCTGTGAATGAGTTTCAACTATTTGGAAGAAAAGAAGAAGAAGAAGTTGTGATTGTGCTGACATATATGGGTGTGTTTCCAAAAGAATTATTCGAAAAAATGAGTTCCGAAAACTGTATTCTGCAAAACTGATTCTGGAAATAGCAACTGAATAAGGGGTTTTTCATTTTACTACTTTCTAGTCTTGGACTGTGTTTGTTCAGGTCGTTGAGTTGTTGTGTCTGTAATAGTGGGATCAAATAAATACATAGATTGCACATCTTGTTGCTCTTGACAAATGACTGTCTATGGTATCATTTGCAGCCTGTCTTTCTTCTTCTTTTCTTCTTCTTTTGGCTCCTCTGGTATGTTTCAAGCGAATCGAGATCGGAAAACCATGTTTGGCTCTGAAAATTTGTATTTGATGAATGTATTTATGTAAATTGTGGTAACACATCAATGGCTCCCTGCAACTACAGACCCCTTCTCCTAACACTCTCTTAAGTCCGTGGTTGGATCTTGAATTTGTGACGAGGAAAAGAAAATCTAAGAGTTTTTTCCATCCGGAAGTTCATTCATAAATCATTTATCTTGTTCGGTTTGGGTCTTGAGAGAGGTTTTTAAAAGTAATGAGTGGAGAAAGATAGAGATAATTTATTGGGCATCGTGCGTAGGGGTTTCGAGACCCTCAAACGAACAAGCGGATAATTGTCTCAAAAACTTTAAGTTGCTAGGAAATATAGGCCTCACTACTTATACCTCTCCCTAACATGCAATCCCATTTCGTCCTTGAGTATGCTACCATCCCGGTACGTAAACAAAAACCAGATGCGAAGGAGAGTAGCATAATGCTAGACAATGAACAAATGCAAATAGAAAGAATCGAACCCTTCAAGTTGTCACTGATTAGAGGCACTTTGATTGGAGATTCGATCAAATAATAGAACCAAAACTTAACATTTTGATGGAAAAATTGAGGATTTTTAGATATCATTTTTTCCCTAGACGGTAGGATTTTGGTAGAGCCATTCAGACGATTTAGTTACAATGTGAGCCGAGTATCTTGACTGATTAAGGACTCGAACTCAGAGCTCTCCCTTAAAGAGAAAGTGGCGAACCACTCACTTTAAGCGTCGTTTTCAAAAAACAAATTCAAAGATGTCTACTAACCACGTAAATTTTCGTTTAAATTTTAACATCCCTAAATTAGGAGTTAAACTTGAAAATGACGAGTGCTCAACGTCATCCAGATTTTAGCCACAAGGAAAAACAATGCGTCGTCGTTTTATCAGGTTTGTTGGTTCCAAAAATAGCGCGGGAGGAGCGGGTTCAGTTATTACCGTTTACTCTCTCTCCCCTCCCTCTCTCTCTCTCTCTCTCCCTCTCTCTCAAATCAAAGGGAAGCAAAAGCCCGAATCTTATACCAAAACCGAAAATGGAGAAAAACGAGAGTGCGGATGAGCACCTGGAAATGGAACCGAAGAGAGAGAAAGAGAGAGATCACAACGATGAAGGTTCTGATAGCGAGGAAGATAGAGAAGAAGAGATCAGGGACAGGGAGTGTCATGAGAGAGAAAAGAAGATGTCGGACAAGAAACAGAGAGCCAAGGAGAGGAGAGAGAAAAGGCGCCAAGAGATCTCTCTCCTCCGCACCATTCCTTATTCCGATCACCAGCGGTATCAATTGACTTTTTTCCCTTTCTTTTTTTTCTCTTTCGTATCGATTGTGAGATTTCCAGGCTTTTTTCCTCTATGCTTTCGTACTTTTCTGATTCCCCTTGTCAATGTATTCGGGTGGAATACTGGAATTGAATGTCCGATGAGATTATATATTCCTCATCATCTCACTTCCCTCTCAATCGGGAGCCCGAAGTGAGATTCAAAATACGGAGAAGGTACATGTTACATAGGAGAATGGACACGGAACAACTTATCTTCACAATTTAGTATTGTCAAACAAACGGTCACTACATACTCAAAATCCCAATTCGTTATTCTTAATTTGCTGATCTTATGAAGTTGTGACAAGATCTAGAATTGAAAATTTTCCTTGTTGATTTGGACAAGTACTTCATTTTTGGCTGAGAATATACTAGATCTTTGTCAAATTTGATAAATTTATGCTATTGTGAAATCCAAATGCTTGAGGCGTCAGGCTGTACTTGCACTTGTCTCCTCTTCGAGATCGATAAGGGAGATAAGGAAACCCTCGGTTATATCGTCTAAGAGTATGGTTTGGTATAACAATCACGTGTATGCGATGACAATGTGTCCACTATGAATTCAGCCCAGATAAAGCATATTCCTGTTAGGCCATGTTTGTATATCACATGGGATTGTATATCCCACATTTTGTGGGATAGCGTATCCAACAGATATTTCATTGAACCAGTAACCTCATAAGCTCCAATTAAACGTGAGATATGTGGTTCGTTGAATGCGATACTTTAATCCAGACAAACAAATGGGCTCTTAACATAGTGCATTTGGTAGGGAATTGGAGCCAAAAACCTACACAGTACACCCCCTTTTACCACCGTAGTGGCCAAGTCCTATTCTGATTACATAAAGCTCTCATTAGAATACAGATTCAATGCTTCAGGTTTCTGGAGGGACACGTGATGCTGTGCCGCCTAAATATAATGCATTGCTCACATCATTAAGGCTTAGTATAGGGTTCGAAACTTTTCTGCAGGCAATTTACTGTCTAAGAACCTTTTCTGACCATAAGCTTCATTCACCACCACTCTACTTCTTGAGTATCTCATGACTCCCATCTGTTTAGGTGTGGCATATGCGTGCACACACAGTTCAGTCCACTTTCTTCCCACATTATTACTTGTCGAATGATTTTCCATCGACTTACATACAGGATCTATATATGCATGCACAGATGTGTGCATTTGGTAGGGAAATGGAGCCGAAAACCTACACAGTACACACCCCTTTACCAACGCAGGGGCTCAATCATATTCTGGCTACATAATAAGCCCTACTAGAATACAAATTTCTGATCTAAGGTTTCTGGAGGGACATGTGATGCTGTTCTTCAATTATTTATGGCTCAAGCAATAAGTCAGAATAGCCGTATGACATAATGCATGCTGACAGCAGTAGGGCTTATTGCGGGATGGAAAATTCTGAAGGCGATTTACTGTCTAAGAACCTTTCCTGACTTTGAGGTTCATTCGTCACCATTCTACGCTTTTAGTATCCTATTTGTCTAGATGAGGCATACGTGTAGACACTCATTTCAGTCCACTTGGTTCTCACATCACCACTTCTGGAATGATTTTCCATCAACTTACATGTAGGATCTGCATTTTTGAATTCCATTGTAATTGAAGCATGCCAATTAGCTTTGGATTGGAATAGACTTTCTGTCCTTGGAAATTACTGATCTTTATATTGACTCTATTCGTGGCAAAATGTCTCTCCCTTCATATGATACATTATACATAAACGTATCATTCTTTGTTCTATTCATGTGCTTGTGCATCAGATTCCTAGAGATGCTGCTTCTTTAATTTGCTCTTGTTCTTTTTGTTTTGTCAATTCTTTTCCCTATTGAATATATGATACTTCTGGAGTTTCTAGGTGGTGGTCTGCAGATACTATTGCTGTGGTGACAGGAGCAAATAGAGGGATTGGATTTGAGATTGTACACCAACTTGCATTGCATGGCGTGACAGTCATTCTGACATCAAGAGATGCGGCTGTAGGCGAAGAAGCTGCAAACGTCTTACAAGAAGGAGGTTTGAATGTGTTTTTCCATCAGTTGGATATCGTGGACCCTTCGTCAATCAAAGCGTTTTGTGAGTGGCTGCAACAAAACTACGGTGGCCTCGATATTCTGGTAAAATGTCTATTCCTGTTTGATAGGTTCGAAGTTGACAGGTTAATTATACAAAGACATTTCACCGTCCATATGCTCAGGCTTTGTAAGAATAAGATAGTATGGATAACGTTGTAAAGCTTATTTATACCCTCTTGCTGGCTATTAGGCTTCTGGGAGTTTTTTTTCTCTTTCATTGATCTTAACCCAAATAAGATAATATTCAGCCTATGAACTTGTACAGGTAAACAACGCAGGTGTTAACTTCAACTATGGATCAGTCAATCGTCTCGAGTTTTCTGAACAGGTTATTGTCACAAATTATTTTGGCACCAAAAATATCATCAAAGCAATGATCCCATTGATGAGGCCATCTGCTTCAGGTGCTCGTATCGTTAATGTTAGCTCACGGTTAGGCCGACTTAATGGCAGGCGAAATGTAAGTAGTTTCTTTGATTTTTTGTTTCCTTTCCTCACTGCCCTTGCATCGATCACACCAACATTAATGTTAGCTCAACATTATCAAATTTCTTGGCTATGACAGAGAATTGGAGATCTATCCTTGAGACACCAACTCGAAGACATGGACTCGCTATCAGAGGAACTGATCGATAAAACCGTGACTACATTCTTAGACCAAGTGAAAGATGGCAGTTGGGCATCCGGCGGGTGGCCTCAAACATATACCGACTACTCAATGTCGAAACTCGCAGTTAATACTTACACAAGACTAATGGCAAAGGTGCTTTCGGAGAGGCCAGAAGGCCAGAAGATATACATCAATTGCTACTGCCCAGGTTGGGTGAAGACTGCCATGACCGGTTGGTCGGGCCATACTTCACCGGAGGAAGGAGCAGACACAGGCGTTTGGCTTGCCCTACTTCCAGACCAGGTAGTGACAGGGAAGTTTTTCTCCGAGAGACGGGAGGTGAGTTTTTAGACAAGTATAGGATTCTGGATTTTGTTGTGTAACAGGCGGTAACATTACCAAATAGCCTATTTCATTTCCACCCACTGGGCATTCGAATAGTGTTTGAAAACCATGTTACTTGGAACGAGGAACAGGAGCAGGAACGTGGTACATCGCATGCTTGCAGCACAGTTTGGGTAGGTTTCTATAGATTACAAAATTATAATGTACGCTTTCGAGCAATAAAGATTGAATCAATCAATATACTATTGTTTCGTGTTATTCATGTGGAAAACTTTATGTACGTAAGGAATGCTTCAAAAAGATGAGATAATCTTGATACGTGCTTAGTATTTTTGAACAAACTACACAGTTTTTAATCAGCCAGTTAAAACCTTCTCAAATGACATGGCACTATAACACCTTGTGGTATAAAACCTTTTGAAATAACAATCGGGCTTCGTTCTGAAAGAACCATCGCAGCCAAAGATCCAGCAGCTAATCAATATAGGGCAATAACACTTCCAAATTCAAATACACAGGAAACTCATCCAATTAACACTCAGAGATATTCCACAGAGGTACATCTAAAGGAAGGGATAATGACACTTCCTCCAACCAATTTGATTTGCTTGTAAACATGAAATGATGAAACCAAAAGCATAATTTGAATGAAGATATGGTGAAATAAAATTTGGTTAAAAAACTAACTCAGTAAACAACAAATATCTCGCACTGGTAACGCTAACTCAGTAATTTCTTGAAGCTACAACATAAGCTCAAAAAATTCAAAAATTTCAGAAAACTGGTGAGCTTCTTCTGGAAGCAGCAAATACTTGTTTATCGGTGTTAACTTTGTAAAGCAGTTCTCACTTTCGACTTGATGACCATGATTCGGCTTGGATTCCTAAAGCTCAAGTAGCTTAGCTGCTGCAATTACTGAACCCAGCTTATTTCTTTCCTTCAGGATTTCACGCAGGGTTTTAGGACCCTGGAACTCTTCTGATGTAGTTCTGCTTGAATTCCCAGGCCTGCCGGAAGAATTCCCATTCTCTTTGGCATTTCTCTTCTCTTCTTTGATTTCATCAAGAGTTTTCGGTCCAGAAAACACATTAGACTTCCCCTCAGTAGATGTCTTCTTCCTTGAAACTGGTTTTCCAGTGACTTCAGATGAAAGAAGATCTGTTTAGGCTGCCTTTTTTCCACATATTGCTGTCGGGGGCTGTTTGGACCTAACTACTTGCTAAATGATCAACTCTATCAGTATGCACTTCAAAGTTCAATCTCCCAAACAGTCGCGGATTCCCAAGTTTTCGAGACCTTTCTTGGATTCTTTCAGCCAGAAAAGAAGTATTGTTCCTTTTCAAGAAACATGTCACTCGTCAACCATCAATAACCCTCAACATTTCTTAAGATGGCTTCGGAGATCCCCACCTCTTTGGTCATCAGCTCCCAAATTTGCAGGAAATGATTTCCCCTTCTGTGGGAAAATTGGCTTCAATATTCTCTCCCTTGATCGCTCGTGAAATTCTCTGATTTAATCATATCTCTCATTGATAAGAAGAATCATATCTGAATGGCTTATAATACAATCGTGCCTCAAGATACGCAGGATCATCCTCAACCAAGTCTTCATAATCATACCCCGAGAAATAACCATTTAGTCCCCTTCTATCTCCATCAATGGACAGCAAGTATTCTGGATCCTCTTCATAGCCATAGTTCTGTAATCTATCATCATCCAAAAGAACGTCAAAACCACTAAACCAGGAGACGATTCCAAACAGTCCTCCCTCTCTAAAAAACCATCAACTGCATCCTCTTCCGAGCTCTGATCAGTGCATACAAGAGATCTGCTTCGTACTAAATCTGTCCCTAGAAGCAGCATTTCTGACCTAACTTCTGGAGCTTCTTCACACTCAAATGTGGGCAAAACAAGAGAAGTACTTTGATTCCCGATGTTAGTATGAGCTGATAAGTGGACATATGGTTTTGGCTTAATCTGTAGTTCTGCTGCTCTCATGGAAGCAGCTTCAGATGGATTAGGAAGTATTTCTACTGGTGCAGATCTGGCATCACTTACCGTGGACGTCTTATTTTCCAGGGGAGGTGCACCAGTGACTGCAGAAGCTGTCTTTGAGGATTTCCAAGCAGGTGTACCATCTTCATGTGGTCCATGAACAAAAGGGCATCTGTCACCTTTGTTGCAAAAACCATCGGAATAAAAAAGCAGGGGTCTTTAACTTGCTCATGGGTGCAGCGGACTGATATAGGGGAGGAGCAGATTCAGAAGACACCTCAGTATGCACATCTAAAGGCTGAATGGGAAAGAAGACAAAAAAGGAGCAAGAATAAGTACAGATGAAGCTCATCGACCAAAGATGAGTGACTAAAGACATTAAAATTGTGGACTCGTATATGCTGTTAATGTAAATCGCAGAATTTTAGCTATGTTTGATGTTCCCTTGGTGTAACTGTCTCATTACTTCGACAAGTAATTTATATCTACTGAAGTACAAAACAAATAGTAGATGACAAATAAAACTCCCAAGAACCAAACAATAAGAGAAAGTAACAAGAGCGAAAGAAAGAAATGCCATAGTATCGTTGCTGATTTTGACACCTGTATTCAGTTGACAATTGCTGGATTGGAATTGACATCCACGGAGGCTTTTGCGGGCATTTTAAGTGTAACGACCCGCTCCATCTTTGTACAATATTGTCCGCTTTGGACGCCCGAAGCCCATAGACTTCCCAGTGAGGTCACCCATCCTTGGATTGCTCCCAGGACAAGCACGCTTAACTGCGAAGTTCCTATGCACTTTGGCCCGCCCTCACGGCTTTAAAAGGCCTTGTACAAGTAGGAAGGATCTTTTTCTTATAAACCATAACTTACCCCCTCCCGCCCGGACGGAGCCTGCCATCCTGCAGTACTGTCGGCTATCGGAAAGCGGGGTGTCACATTAAGTGCTCATCAATCAGGAAGGAATGCAGATTTCACCGGAGACCTTCTACGAGTGACTTAGTTTTAGGTGGCTTCCTATCAAACAAGTCTTGATCGGATGGGCACAGTTGGGATTGAAACAAAATTGTGTTCGAAGGCTCCTTTCAAGGAGGCATTTTCTTGGCGTGAACCACATATTTTTAGGCCATCTTGACAACACATGTCCTGTTGGAAGGCTTAGTTTACTTTGGTTTGGTTTCATGATGAATTGGTGTTGCCTTCGTGTAAATTGTCTTCTTTTGCATAGCTCACTTTGACAGCAAGTTTGGAATAGGATTTGCTGATATCTGAATCTTTGAAGTAGAGCGGCTGTGGGTTAGGCCAAGTCAATTTCGGAACTTTTTGCATCAAGTATGAAGGGGCTGTCCCAGTGTCCTAACTCCTAAGGTTGGTCTCATTTATGCCTCAGGTCAAGCCTGTTGAGGGAGAGCAATAAGAGATCTTTCGAAGGATCCTATTTCTATCTACTATTTGATAGGGAAACTGATAGTTTAACTGTATTTTACGGCTTTCAGAGGGTTTTCCTTTGTATTGATACTAGTTTGTAGATAAATGGGGCTCGCTCCTGGCTATGTGTTCTGGACCCTTTTCCCGCTTGGAAGTGGAATAATTCAATCCTCTGCTCTAACCATCTGAGCTACCTGAACCACTTTTCATAGCCAATTAAAACTCACACACAATGTTGAATGTTGCAAATCAAAGACAAAGAGATGGGACTCATATTTAATATTCCTGAAGAACACAAAGAAGATATATACAGAACAAAGCAATCCAAAGGTAATAACAGCTTACAGGGTATTGAAAAGCACAGGAAGGATTAGTATAGCTCCAAGCCAGCCAGTACCAGCAGTCTCTTGGGTTGAGCCTCGCGATCTGCAAAGGCGAAGATTCACTAAAACATGCAAGCCCCTCACCAATATACAAGCTCTTGAATTCACCAAGTGTAGTACACATGCATACTGATTACATAAATAAATTTCACCGTACTTATCACATATGGATACAGACTTGCGTCGACCCGATGTTATTCTAGTTGAAAACAGCTAGAGTGCATTTTACCGATGTATAATTTTCTCAATGGGTAAGAAGTAAGAACTCTTCCATTTGTGTTCGGCAGATGACACAGCCTCATGGTATATCATTTTTTCTTTTTTTTGATCGGCCATGGTATATCATATTACAGGGTTCCAATTAACAGATATACGTGTTATGATAGAAACGCTATAGAAGTAAACTCAAAATAATGTGTCACAAGAAACCTACATCACATAGGGAAACTAAAGAACTAAACTCGAAATCTACTTTTGCAAAACCAGAGAGTTAAAACCATGATATTAACCATCTCAAATGACATGGCACAATAACAGCTTCTGGTATGAAACCTTTTGAAATCACAATCGAGCTTTGCTCAGAGAGAACCGACCATAGCCAAAGATCCAGCTGCTAATCATTATAGGGCAATAAGACTTCCAAATTCACCTATATGGAAATTTATCCAAACACTCAAGATATTCCATAGAGGTACATCTAATGAAAGCAAAAATGATACTCCCCATCCCATTTTATTTGCTTGTTATGTAAAGCTCTGTCATTTTGACCTAAAAACTAAGGTGCTTCCGATTTGTTGAATGTTCAAGCATAACAATGCAAAAATATGCGAAAAAAATTATATCCGGAAGTAATTTATTTTTGGGGTTAAAATGACACAATTTTCTGTAGAGAGCAAACGAAACTAGTAGTTTTGGTGATAAAGACAGGCGATGACAACAAGAGTTGCCAAAAAAGAATCCAAGCAACGAGAAAAAAGATTGACCTGAACTCAATTAGACAATGAGAAAATCGAGAGCAGAATTTGAATCGTACACCATTTAGATAAATTTGAGCTTTTGCATACCTGAGAACGTGAGGCCAGAAAAAAGATTGACGTCCGTTTGCGAACGAAGATTCAGTGAAATACAACATGTATACAGAGAGAGAGAGAGAGAGAGAGAGAGAGAGAGAGAGAGAGAGCGATCTTGGGGGGAACCGGAAATGGGGATGACTGGTGTTCGGGTTAGATGCAGCGGGCGCGTAGCACTCATTAGAAACTCGCATATGACAGACGCGAGCTTTTTTTAAAAGGGCGTCGGCCGCCTTTCGCGTAAGGTCGCATATTGAACACGGGAGGTATCCGAGAAACGACGTCGCCCGTATTCATTAAGACTTCTCATCTTCAACCTGAGAAGTCGTTTAAAACATGAATTTGTCGAATTGTAAGCTCATTCCAGTTTATCTCTGTAATCAAAACCATTCATGTTGCAGTGCTTGTCAAGAAGACAAATCTCAATAAATATTATTTGAGTCAAACAGTCATTGATAGATAATCGAAGAAGATTAGTGTGAATTTATTTTTGCGAAAATAGATATGACCACACAATAACAAACCCATTTTGACGGAATAGAGAGGAAATTCAGAAGAAAACGACGTCGCCCGTGTTTATAGGAACTGCAAAGAGAATTCGTCTAATTGTGAGCGCATTGCGGTTTGTTTCTATGATCGAATCTGTTCATGTTGTAGAGCTTGTCGAGAAGATAAACTAAGTCGAATATCATGTTAACCTCATTCTGATTAATTCATAATCGGAGATGATCTGAGTGAAATTATTTTTTCGAAAATAGATTTGGTCTCACTGTATCAAACCCATTGTATCAAATATTTACTCGTAATTTCACTCCGACGAATGGACGTCGTCGACGGAGAGAGAGAGAGAGAGAGAGAGAGAGAGAGAGAGAGGTTGTTCAGCAGAAAGGAGCTTCTGGTTTGTCACTCCAATGACTCCATTGTAGCGGGTAACCAGTAAGGTAGTTTCGATTCTGTATAGCTTTCATTGTTCTTGGCAATAATATCGCACACGGAAACAACAAACACAAAACGGAACTGCTGATGATCAATTGAGATTTCATGGTCGCAACAATTGTGTTTATACGAGAGATTTCATGGTCTCTTGAATTTTACCTTAATCTGTTGATGATCTTTTTACACCTATTAATAATTAATCTGCGACAACAAGAAATTTCTTGCTCCATTTCATGTCCCAATTGAGGCAAATTGTCAACTATTATGTGTATTACTGTACGAGCTCTTGCTCCTATATGCATTTGTCTTGTGAATGTGATACAGGCAATTAATAGAAGCAAAAGATGCATGGTAAAGATGATATAGACCGGGAAGGAGGCTGACTTTCATTGCATTGCTAGCAGGGGCGGAGCCAGGAATTTTGGTTAGTGGGATCAAAAATTAGATTCATGTGCACTTCAAACAAGTTGTGGCAATTTAAAGATTTTTTTCGTGGGGTCAAAATAGCTAAATTATACCAATTCCTATGAAAATTTGGGGTCAAATTAATAAAAATGGGATAAAAATAATACATATCCCAAGGGAAATTTGGCAGAGCCAGGGGGGTCGGCTGCCCTCCCTTGTACCCATGTGCCTCCGCTCCTGATTGCTAGAGTACTTAATGTACAGTGTCTTTAATATGGGTCCTTGATTCATAATGTCAACAACCGGGCCAACGCGTTTTAACTTTTCGAAATTTGAATTTTTTGTGAGTCCGAAATTAGGTTGCATAGCGATCTTTGGAGTTCGTCTTGTGGCGAATCCTGGCATTTACTTGGGGTCCAATTTGGATCTCGCTAGAAGTAAGGGGAGTTTATTTCTTCGCGTGTCTTGGATCGAGTTCAATCCAGGTTGAGTAACTGAAAGGCACCCCTTTTATCCTTTGCTTTCTCGCTTGATCGTGTTTAAACATGTGCTATTGAAATTCCAAGCTATCTACTCCGTGTTTCGAGGCAGGGGCCGTAACTTGTATGATGGCATTTTGGTTGTCAGTTGCGGTTCTTAGTATCATTCTCGTTTGAAGCCGTATTCTGAAGATGAAATCAGTGATGTGGAGGTTAAATCATCTCTAAGCAATATCTTCTGTTCCAGATTTCTCCTAGTTCGCTTCTTTTTATTCTCAGTCTTCCATTGTGCTCAGTTGCTGGTGGTGATTTGCTTGATCAAGTTATTTTAGGCCCATCTTCTGTTGTCTCAAGTGGTAGAATGGGGAGATTTCTTCTTTGATACCACTTTTGACTGGCCTGTATTCAGTTCGTGCTCTATTGGGGGAAGATCATGTCCTTGCAAGCTACTACGTTCAAATCATTGGAAGTGAAACCCAACTGTTGCTGCTGCTCAAAGTCCACTAGCTGATGATGTTCCAATTCCATCTGCTGCTACTGCAATTTGTATGATAAATCCTCGTTCCAATTGCTGCTGCTGCTGCTGCTCCAGGTAAATTTGCTGTTCCTTTTCCATGAGCTGTCGGTGTGTCAATTCCCCGCAATTTGTATGACAAATCCTAGTTCCAGTTGCTGATGTTGCTGCTGCTTCAAGTAAATTTGATGTTGGTGTGTCAATTCATAGTGCTGCTACTTTTGATGATGTTGGTGCTCTCAAAGACATCAGTTGGCTTGGGCTTCTTGTTTTGTTCTTTGTATTAATGGCTCCATGTTTCATATGCCATTTTGAACATTTTTCTTTGGTTTCGGTTGTGGTTGATCTCCTATCAACTCACTTCCTTTTTTGTAATCAACAATGCTACAACCACGTACAAACACTTACACACGCCCACAAATGGGGTGGGCCCCACACACTTGATGTGTGCCGTGTGTGTGGGGTCCACTCTCTTTGTGAGTGTATGTGTAAGTGTTTGTGTGTGGTTGTAAAATTATTGTTTTGTAATTCCTATCTCTCCTTTGGGGCTTAATTTCACCACTCACTTGCGAAGAGTCCAACTAATTGTCTCTCAGGTTTTAAAAAAAAAAAAAAAGCGTAAATAATGACATAGCCATCGTGCTATATTTTCGTATTGCCAATTACTTTGACGGAGATGACTCTTTGTGTATCTGGTCTGCGATAGATTTGTTTTGTTTTGCGTTGTTATAGTTGCTCACGGCCGGTGGGTAGGTTGTGTGTTATAATTTCCTTGTTGTCAATAACTTTCATGCCACTCTCTAAAAAAAAGACTAAAAGAAAAAGGGTATCCCAAGGACAAGATACATGTAAATTCCTGTCACATTTATAACAATTAGTACTTGGCTTAAACCTTCAAAGTATCCCGGAAGAGAATAAGGAATGAAATAATTTGGTACAGATGTAGGTCCAGCCCTCTTAGCTAAGCAAAAAGCCTGAAATGACAAGTATAAAAATACCAATCAACATTGCTTTTTAATAGTAATGAATTAGTTGGTCTTTTTCATAAGAATCTACTTTGGTCAAATCTTGATTTTGGAGGGAAAGTGTTCTATAATTCGCCTTAGCTCAAGAGAAAACCACGACAATTTTAAGCTCGATGACTAGAGCCAATAGTATCTCAAAAAGGCTAATCATCTGAAGGAACACAGTGAAGGAGGGTTTAAGGGACACCACCAATGAAGGAGTAAAGGAAAAAAGAGGCATTCATAGACTTGGAGAAGGTTAACAAGACTAGAAGAAACGGGAACAGAGGAAATAAAAGACACAGAAGAATACTAGAGATCACCAAGGAAGAAAATGTGGACCCTTGGGCTTGGAGGACATCAACGATTGATTCGGTGAAATGTGCATGTGGTGCTTGCGACCAGTTAGGCAACGAGCCTTATACCTCACCCAACACACAAAAATGGTGGGTTGTATCGGCCCCACCCATCTTGCGATTAATATCCTAACTGGTCATGACCACTGTGTCAGCATAGCCGCTTAGTTCACTTCGTGTAACATGCATGGATATGTAACGCAAATTTTCCAACCATAACACAGGTATCAATGACTAAATGCATGCAGCAAGATTGTCTCAAGAACATGATCACAATAGAGAAAAGGCGTTGAAGTCCCTAATGAATCAGCTATACATCAGGAAACAACAATTAACAAATATCTCGCGCTATTGAAAGTCTTAACTCATTAGTAATTTCTTGAAGCTCCAACAAAATCTCAAAAAATTCAGAAAACTGGTGAGCTTCTTCTGCAAGCAGTAAATACTTGTTTTTCGGCGTTAACTTTGTAAAGCTATTCTCACTTTTGACTTGATGACCATGATTTGGCTTGGATTCCTAATGCTCAAGTAGCTTAATTAGCTGCTGCAATTACTCGCATCAATTTCAGAGCCCAGCTTCTTTCTTTTCTTGAGGATTTCACACAGGGGTTTAGGACCCTGAAACTCTTCTGATGTCGTTTGGCTTTTCTCTTCCCTTCTTTGATTTCATCAAGACTTTCCGGCCCAGAAAACACATTACACTTCTCTGCGGTAGATCTCTTCTTCCTTGGAAACTAGTTTCCCAGAGACTTCATATGAAAAAAACTGATCTGTCTAGGCTGCCTTTTTTCACATATTGCTGTCTGGTCCAGTTTGGATGTAACAAATTCCCATACTTGCTAAATGATCCAACTCTGTCACTATGCACTTCAGAGTTCAATCTCCCAAACAGCCACGGATTTCCTAGTTTTTGAGGCCTTTGTCGGATTCTATCAGCCAGAAAATAAGAATTGTTCCTTTTCGAGAAGCATGTCACTCGTGATGGTTTCGGAGATCCCCACCTCTTTGTCATCAGCTCCCAAATTTGCAGGAAATGATTTCCTCTTCCGGGGAAAAATTGGCTCCAAGCCTCCAACATTCTCTCCCTTGAGCGCCCATGAAATTCTTTGATGGAATCAAATCTCTCCATATGATCAACTTGATCAAATAATCATCTCTCTTGCTCATAATACAATCGTGCCTCAAGTAGCAACTCACGAAGAATTACTCCTGGCCATGAAGAATTATTCTTGGCCGCAAAGAATTGCTCTTGGCTGCGAAGAATTGCTCCTAGCCGCAAAGTTTTGCTCTTGGCCGCGAAGAATTGCTCCTAGATACAGAGTTTTCGGAAATGTGTATCCGAACATGTCGAATTTTTTTTTAAAGGAGGTGGTGTTGGTGATGGTGGGACGCAACTGGTGGTAGTAGTGGTGCGGCAATTATGGAGGTGGTGGTGGTGACATGGTGTGGCGTTGTTGGGTGTGGTGGTGATGGGCCGTTGGTGGTGTAGTTGTGCTGGTATTGTGTGGTGGTGGTGGTGGTGGTGGAGAGAACAGTGAGACAGAGAAGGGGGATGGGGACGAGATTGCTGGTAGGAAGGGAAGAGTATTTATGGATATTAGTTAGGTTGCATTTAGAAAATTATTATAAGATTTGTGGGTTAAATTTAGAACATACTAAGTATAAAAAATGTGTGGTTACAAATAGCTCGCCCCATTTTTTTTTTCTTGAAAATAAACTTGGTAACACTGTATCAAAAGATTCAAAACCATCTAACTAGAAATGGGGTCGCTTGTTCAAACCTCGCATGTTGAACCTCCGCGGTGCTGGGAAACAAGGAACTGCAATCCGAATTCATCAAATTGTGATCTCATTCCGATTTTTCTGTATGATCAAAAGGGTTCATGTGGTAGATCTTGTAAACAAGATAAACTATGTTGAAGATCATATTGATCAAACACTTATCAATACATAATCGTAGATGATTTTTATGAAATTGTGTCTACGAAAATAGATATGGCCACACTTTATCAAACCCTTTTTGTATAAGAGAACGAATTCGCATGACAGACGTAACCTTTTGTCAAAACGGTGTCGGCCGGAGGTTTCTTCAAAGATCGCATGTTGAACACACGATGTTTTAACAAAACGACGTTGTCCATACCCTTATAGACTTCGCATCTTGTCCCTGAGAAGTCATTTGAAATAAGAATTTATCAAATTGTGAGCTGGTTCTGGTTTATTTCTTCGATCTAAATCGTTCATGTTTCAGATATTGTCAGGATGATAAACCATATTAATGATTTTATGAATCGACTACCAATTATCCTATTATCGGAATCAATAAAGCTTAATTTGTTTTCCAGAAAATAAACTTGGAAACACTGTATCAAAACCATTCCATCCAAAACGGCGTCGCTTGTATAAACCTCGCATGTTGAATTAATTAGAACGTGAATTCATCAAATTGTGATCTCATTTCGATGTTTCTGTATGATCGAAAGGGTTCATGTTGCAGATCTTGTCAACAAGATAAACTGTGTTGAAGATCATGATAATAGAATGCTTTTAGGTACGTAATCGGAGATAATTTTCGTGAAATTGTTTGTATGAAAATAGATTTGGATACACTGTATCAAACCCCTTTTATATCAAAGAATAAATTCAGCAGAAAAGGAACTTCAAGCATCGTTCAGCAACAATGGCGAATTTCAGAAGAGCTCTGTTCAGCTTCCATCGATTCCTCAATTCCACATCTACACCCGCTCGAATCACCCCTATCATCTCTCCGATCCCTTCCGAATCTCTCCTCAGGCACATTCCACCTCTCTCTCTCTCTCTCTCTCTCTCTATACATTTATATGTAGTTTATGTGTGTGTGTGTGGATATGTTTGTGTATGCATAGCTATTGATCGTTTCCGTTTGCATTTCGTATTGGATCAGGCCTTGCGTTGGTCCATTTTCGCTTTTTTGTTCTTCTAATCAGTCGCTGGATATTGATCTCTCCAACGAAGAAAGCAAAAGGCGGTTATTTAACAGGTTAGTGTTAACAAAATAGAGTCATAAGTCACCCCCAAATATATATTTTTTGAATTTTGGGCCTGAATTGTATGAATTTGAAGTTTTCGGCTGATGGTGGTGTAGGCTGTTATATAGAAGCAAGCAAAGAGGGTTTCTTGAGCTGGACTTGGTTTTGGGGAAATGGGTTGAGGAGCATATCCACTCTTTGGATGAAAATGGAATTAAGTCCCTTGTTAGTGTACTTGACCAGGTAATTCTGTTCTTTTGTATGCTTTGGCTTCGCTTTTTGATTATTCTTTTCTCTAGCCCATGCCCCATACACGGTGGCACAAGCAGGATTTATACTCAACAGGGCTCGGACTACATTCTCATGTTAAAAGGCCAATTTGGGCGCTGTTAGTACCGTGCTAGTTAAATTTCTCATCTTCTGTTTTTGTTTTTGTCATTTTGTTTTCTTGTGTCTTTTTGGAAATTGCAGTTCTCTATTAAAAATGATGACTTTCTTTCTAGATTTAGTTACCGGAGTTTTTGCAGTTGTGTTTGTGTGGCTTTATATCAAATTTTCATACATAGGTTGTTTTTTATTAAGTTGTATGGTTATATCAAAAGCATTGTTGCACTTGCACGGTTTGCTACTGTGGTGGTACTTGTAATTTGTAACCTCAACTCTTTGCGTGGGATATTGTTAAGCACAGTTCTCAATCTAAATTTTCAATGCATTTGATGTTTATGTTCTGCCAACAATTTATTAGAGTCAACTTTTGCTGCATTTTGATGCTCGGATGCATCCTTAAGACAAGCAATTTTTTTTTTTGTGTGGTAGTTAACCATTTTATTAGAAACCAGGAGGAAAGATCCTCAAGAGGTACAAAGAATCAAAGGCATGAGCCTATACAAGGATATAGTACCACAACTGAAAACTAGAGCCTATACAAAAGAAAACAACTAGAGAGAAATGTGTCGATTCTGACTAAGCTGGGAGGATAAAGCTGTAGGCTTCACATTCCTGCTTTGAGAAGCTTTCAACCTGACATCGAATCTGACTTGTCCTATGACAGCTGAAGGAGGCTTTTGAATGCCTCGAAAAATTCTATGATTCCTCTCTGACCATACAATAATAAACTGCAGCAGCAAAAGCAAGTCTCCTTAGAAGATCAGGAAAACCCTTCCCTTTGAGATTAGAACAGAACCAGGCAATCTTTTGAGACCAAAGGGCAGGACCGAGGGGGATGCGGCGGAGATCAGCAATGGCAGACCACACTTGACTGGAGAAGGGACAGTCAAAGAGAATGTGATTCAGAGTCTCAGAGAGCTAATGACATAGAGAACAAGTAGAACTAGCAATAACTCCCCAACCGTGGAGCTTATCTTTGGTTCGTAAGCTCCCTCTAACAGCCATCCGTTGTATGAGGCCTTGGAATATTTTTTGAGAACCAAACTTACAACCTTGTGCGAGGGACCTATAGGATGGTGAATCCAAAAAGCATTCCAAGCATGAGAGGCATGATACTTGGATGAAGGTGAACCATCCCAAATGATAGAGTCAGGAACCTTGGGATGAGGCATGAAATCAGGACAAGGAATAGAGAGAGAACGCCAAGTCCAGATATCATTATTTACATGCAAGAAACTTTAGCTGCCATAGGAAAACCAGAATCGAACTGAAAGTGACGGCCATAGTAATCAAGAAGAGGCCCAGCAGGGTGCCAATTATCATGCCAAAAATAAGTAGAAGATCCATCACCAATGATTTATCTGATAATGGGTCTCACTTTAGGTCTGAGCTGAAGTTACTTTCTCCATGTCCATGAGCAAGAAGAGGGAATGGTCATTGACCAAAGGCATTGATTCTTGATGATATACAGATAACTCCATTTGACCCATAAGGAATTCTGATGAAAGCAGATGGCCCATAGATGTTTAGCCATTGCAGCGTAATTCCAATTCCTAATCCTTCTAATACCAGGACCTCTCTTATTTTTAGGACAACAAAGAGCTCCCAAGCAACCTTATGTGAGTGATTATACTTGGTAGATCCTTACCAAAGGAAGTTCCTCAAAAGGAGCTCAATATGCTTCCCAGCCTTGGGGAGAATGGAATGCATAGACCAAAAAACTTGCAAACTGAAAAGGACAAAGGTAATAAGCTGAAGCCTTCCAGCATAAGACAGAGTTCTACTGGCCCAATGATCAATCTTAGCCGCAATCTTAGTAATAAGAGGAGCACAATCAGATGCAGAGAGTTGGTAGAGAGAAGAGGGACCCCAAGGTACCTCACAGGAAGAGAACCAAGCTGAAAACCCATAAGGTTACAAAGTCTGAGCTTTTCATGTTATGAAACATCAGCAATAAAAGGCATTTATCATATTGAGTCAGCTATGTGAGCTGTTATGATATCTTCAAAAAAAAAAAAAAAGAAGCTATGTGAGCTGCCAATATTGAGGATTATCCCTTCAAGGCCAAGGCTGCAAAAGCTTGTAGGTCCATGATGTCAATAAATTGAACTCGATAAATTTGTTATACATGGGTATTCGTGAGCTCTTTATCAGTCTTTTGTGACCTTGGTACTCAATTTTGGACGAAGTATGGTGTTTCAGCTATACTTTAGTGCAAACCGACGCCCTTTGTAATTCCTATTACCTGTGACTACTTGTTTCATATGTTTTCCCAACAAGCTGCTTCCAATGTTTCTCGGTCAAATACTTTCACCTAGCTGAAATTTCAAAGTGTCTCTGTAGCCTATCTTCCCCCTATATAATTATCTTCCTTTATCCTGTGCTTTCTCAGTTCTCAGGAGTCAGGAGGAGAAAATTTTCGCTGTACAGTCTCGTACCATTTTTATCCCTCCTTTCTCACATCCTCTATCAGGTGTAAAGTGGCTTCAGGGCAGCTATAACTTTTTGCTCTCTGTACCCTGTAGAACCACATAGAAACAGAAATATTCCTAGTCTATTTTACTTGAAGCACTGAAGAAAACATAACTAAACAATGAACTAATTAAAAGAACGACTTCAATACAAAGTTTATAGATGTACTCATGTAAGCCTTCTACTTTTATGGAACGTTTGTCAGAGTTTAGACTTCAATACAAAGTTTATAGATGTACTCATGTAAGCCTTCTACTTTTATGGAACGTTTGTCAGAGTTTAGACTTTGTTTGGATGACAAGAATTGAGAGGTGGAAGGGAAGTCAAATTTTAGGTCTCCTTCGTTCCATTATTTGGGTGCATCGAAGACCTAGAATGTCATTCTAGGTTCATCTTCTATGTCAATCTTTTCAAGCTAATGATGCCATTCATTTTGGTAGGGTTTGGGTTGACTTGCCTTTACTTGGCTCATTGGCTGACTATGTTAACCCTTTTCATATTTATCTGCAGGAAAACCCGGATTTGTGGAAGTGGCTTTCTGACCAGGAGAAACCGCCTGAGGCAATGAACATCAATCCTGTAAGAATCCCCCTTTGTCTCTTTGGTTTCTTCTTGGTTGTCTTTTGTCCATCCTTCTGTATTTTGAGTTCCATATGATCTACGCTTGAAACTAGGTTTTTTGTGCTGTACGTGAAAAAGTTGTGAACAACCTTAACAATTACGCGGCTCCGGAGACACGGGCAACACCTGAACAACAATGGGTGAGAGGATGGGATGATTTCAAGAAAGGACGAGACGGCCCTGTATCTGGGAATCAGTAGCTCACCGTCCCTCAAAGCTATTTTGTATAGTGGTTTTGTTTTCTTTTGCAGCTAATAATGAATGTTGTTACTTGTGATAGATATAGTACCTTATTTAGGATTGGTGATCCTAATGTAATAAAAACTGGCCAAGGTGAAAGCCAAGAGAAGTGAGAAGCAAGAACCTTGTTCCCACTTCCAGGCCTGTGCACTGTTCTTAACAATTCCCATAGAGAGTTTTCGTTGTCAATGTAGTTGTGCTTCAGATGCTTGATCATAGCGGTGAAAAATCTGATTCTATGTTTTCGTTTAAATGTGGAATTATCTCTTTTCTCATATTATTGATGATGGGTTTTTCCATTTTCATCGCATTTCTAGTTTCTGCCTCTCCAAGGTTTTGCGATTATAGATAACTTTGCATTTTTATTCACACTTGCCTTTGTGTGATAAGCCTTCCACTCCGAATCTTATACTGCTACTGATGGTCGATTTCTGTGTCTTCCATTTCCGAATTGACGCAGCTACAGATGGTCGATTTCATTCCTGGAAATTATTTATTAATTTGGTTTTTGTCGAGGGATAGCACGGTGCCTTGGTGGTGATAGGAATTTCAGAATTCTCTCCCTGGTGGGTTGAAGTGAGAATTTTTAAGTGCTGGAGACGAAATTGTAATTTAGAGGGAAATAGTATCCGAGAGCATTTTATTCCAGCTGGGAGGATAAAATCCCAAACTCCTAAAAGTTCTCCAACCACAATCACAACTCTCTCTCTCTCTCTTCCTTTTGCCCTGTGATCCTTCACTACTGAAGTAGTAATTGACTACCAACAAAAGGAACTACTCCATTATCCATGGCCTCTACAACCCATACCATCTCATTCTCTCTCCTCACCCTCCTCCTCCTCATATCCTCTCTCTCCTCCCCTTCAACCGCCACAAACCCAATTCCATCCCCATGGCCTTCCCAATTCCACTCAGTCCTCTTCATGAACAGCAGCGGAACCCTTCAGAAGACGGACTTATGGTACGACTGGCCCAACGGCCGAAACTTCAACATAATCCAGACCCAACTGGGGACACTCACCTACGATCTCGAGTGGAACAACGGCACGTCGTATATATACACGCTGGACTCGGACCAGAAATGCAGGGTCTTGCATTTCGAGGTGGGGATTCTCAGACCCGATTGGCTTGACGGGGCGAATTACCTTGGACAGAAGTATATGGATGGGTTCCTTTGTAATGTGTGGGAGAAGGTGGATTTTATTTGGTATTATGAGGATGTGGAGACTAAAAGGCCTGTTTTTTGGGAATTCTATACAGGTTCGATTCGAAGAGTTGAATTTCCATCTAAGTTTTGTTTTGCTTGTGAAATTGGGTGAAGGGTTACTCCCTTTTTTTTTGCCTTTCTTGGCACTGAAATTCGTGTGCAGCATTTCCCTATTCTCGCTTTTCTTAAAATCATTTTCCTATCTAGCGGGTTGCTCTATTTGACTGTAAAACTTTGGAGAATTATCCTATCGACCTTGCGATTTGGTTTCTGAACGAAAAAGTTTTGGGAACTGACCTAATAGGCACTGACCGTGTGCGCAGACGGCACGCGAGACCCACTCGGGGTCCCGCATTTTCGAGTGACCCTGCGTGCAACTCTGTGTCCCGCGTGCCATCTGTGCACGGTCAGTGCACATTAGGTCGGTTCACATAGAAGGTTCGTTTCTGAAATCGGGTGGTGGGTTGCTCTGTTTTTGCTCTCTTGTGACAGTGAAAATGGTCTGCCAAATTAACCAACTCTCATTTTTCCCTAGAAAATATCTTCCTACCTAGCTTATATTTAGATTTTTATGAACTCCCGGCCCACTCACGCTCACTCCAACTAAGCTTTGAACCAGCCCACGTCCAATAGCAGGGCCCAATTAAAGTCCGGGGGCAGATCCCGTCTGAACCGGCCTCTAAAAAATTGATTACACATAGGAGGATTCGAACCTGAAAACTAGGAGAGAACAAACTCTTAAATTGCAAGTCTTGAGCACCACGCCAATCCCATGGGGTTTATGTTTGGGTGATAGGTTGAACTGGTTTCGCCTTTTCAAACTGAAACTGTCTGGAAAACTTCCACTGCTAATGCCCGACCATCTTGTTAACTCTCTCTCTCTCTCTCTCTCTCTCTCTCTCTCTCTCTCTCTCTCTGAAACTGTCTGGAAAACTTCCACTGCTAATGCCCGACCATCTTGTTAACTCTCTCTCTCTCTCTCTCTCTCTCTCTCTCTCTCTCTCTCTCTGAAACTGTCTGGAAAACTTCCACTGCTAATGCCCGACCATCTTGTTAACTCTCTCTCTCTCTCTCTCTCTCTCTCTGGGTTTTCTCTTTTGCAGGATTTAGTGGGCATGTGATGACATTTGAGGTGGGAGAAGTGCTCGAGGATGCAAAGTGGCAAGCGCCTCTGTTCTGTTTCCAGGAAGCTCAAGAGGAAAAGAGCTCCCTCATTGAATCTTCCATGGCTGCTGGTCTTGGTCCTTTTGGAGGCTTCGTGAGAGAGCCTATCACCACTAAAATTCAGCTCTGATTGTAATTAGCCACTCTTCTTGTTTTAGTAGTTCTAGGCTTTTCCATCTGGAAGTCGTGGGTTCTGTTTGGATCCTTTGCTTAATAAACTTGAGTTTAGAGCAACTGATTCTCTTTCTTGAAGATAGGTTCCACAAATTATTCTCCTCCCTAAAAAATCACCATGGTGGAGTAAACATTGAATATGTCGATGATATAATTTCCATTTGACGAAAAAAAGAAGAAGAAAGAATATGTCGATGATACAGTATTTCAATATATAACTGATCAAAAGGACCAACGACGATGAAAGAGGAGAAGGATGCAGGGGTAGGAGCTTGCTTTAATTGAAGTAGGGGTGGTGAAATAGAAGATCTAGGTGACCAAATTTTCCTCTTCAAAAGAAAATCTCTCTTTCTTCTTCATTCTCAACAGGAATGCATCAAGATAACTGCCGTTCCAATAGATTGCCATGTTATGAACTCGTAATTAATCTCTAGGTGATAGTAGAGAGTCAAGGATTGGAGAAGGATGTCAGGAACCATAAGCGATTTTCAAAAACATGCAAGTTGGTTGAATGCTTAGCTAAGTTTATATAGATAACCGTTCAATTCTTGAGAGTTATTCAGATATGCACACAAATTGATCTAGATACCTGATTATGAAAAAATAAGAGTTCACTAGGCAATAGAGATATCAGTAGTGCTCACAAATTCACGATATGGTAAAGGCATCTCCAAAAGGGAGGTCAAATCCTCCGTCGAGTCCCAATGACATTTACCATGAATCAGATCCAAAATCCTGACTTAAGAAATCTTGGCAAATTCAACGTAAATTTGGCACTTCCAAGATGCCGTCAATTTTGGTATGTGATGCGAAAACTTCTTTTGATCAACTGAGTTAGCTCAGTTGGTCGGTCATGACTCTTGCTGTCTTGCATATTATTAGGAGATTAAAAGTTCGAGTCTTTTCACCTGCGTGTAGGCGTTCTTCCGTTGAAATTATTTCTCTCTCAAATGGTGGCTTGTAGTTGGGTTGTGTTTATAGTGGTTGAATTGTTAAGCCTAGTTATTTTGTAGATTCTCACACAACAAATGTAGTATCCCCTTATTTATACTCTGCAATTTATACGTAATCTAATGATCTCTCTTATAGATTGACAAAATAAATTTAACTATATGTGACTTATTTTGATAACTCAGGTGTCAAGTTATTTTACGTATACCTCGATTAATTCTATAGGACTAATTCCTCATCCATTAGCAGTGGCCTAATAATTAAAGCCGAAACAAATAGCACTACGAGGTTTATATTTATTTTTGTTTACATCATATATCAAATGGAAATTGATTTTAGCACTCCGAAAATTGATGGGATGGCTCCAAAACTAGAAGTGTTCTCAACACTTCCATATCAAATATATGAATTACAAAGTATAAATTTAATAAGTCTGGAACACTACATCAATTGTGAAAGTTTTACAACTCAATCAATACAAGCGAGTACATTATATAGGGTATAAAACAAAGAAGGAAATAAAAAGTCCATTAAGAAATGAGCACCCAGCATAAGATTCGAAAGTCCATCAAGAAATGAGCACCCAGTAGAAGATTCGAAATTCTGACCTACGCAAGAGTGCGACTGTGCGATCTGTCCATGCCGTTGGAGTCATCAAGGGTGACCAAATTTTACACGAAAGTTGGAGATATCTCAGCCGCCAATCCTTACAAATCACACTATAGGATTCGTGGTGTGTACGCAGCGTCTGCTGTATGAGCCCTCGGAGATAATTTCCCCTGTTAGTAATTTCGTTTAAGAATTTCCCAATCATCTCAGCGAAAAGCCCTCAACTTTTCCAATTCTCAGCTGTTCAAAACTTCAATTGAATAATTGACTGAAGATGATGAGTTGTGGGAAGAGACAAAGGTGTTAGTAAACGGTGCTAGTAGCTTTAGGGTATGGGCAATGACTCGGACTCGGACTCGAACGGGTGGAGCCGAGCTCGGGGACTGGTATTGAAGACGCTGGTTTTGATTGGAGGGGCCGTGTTGCTCAAGCGCCTCACCAAGTCCACCACTCGCTGGGACCATACTCGTATTGTAGCTCAATCCCTCAGCGGCGTCAAGGTACCCCACCCCCTCTTTCTATACCGAGATATGACTATATCTGTATCTGCTAATTTGTATTCTTGCTGAGCATCTCCAGCCCTTGCTCAAATTGAGTAAAAGCTGCTGCTTCTTTTTTTATGAGATAACCGGATGCCCGGCCAGCTTGCGCGCACTTCGATAATTCCAGGGCCCTGGGTTAACGCTGGGTAAACCTCTAGTGGCCCCAAGATTAAGAATGTTTGGCCTCCATGAGAATGGAACATGAAGCAATTATTGATTTCTCATAAGCACTTGGCCGATCTTTTGGTTTGAAGTACTCCAATGCAGTGGCGGACCTAGAAACTTTCATTAGTGGGGACGCAATTTAGTGAACTTAAGAATTTGATCTAACAGATATCCATATGAAGGGAACGCAGAGTAATTTTAGTGAAAACCATCACATGTTTATCAGGTATAATTATAATTGTAGTTCCGCAAAACCGAGTGGGGACCTGTGCCCCAATGGGACCCACATAGGTCCGCCCCTGATTCAATGGGTAAACCCAAATCTAGGCACAAATTTGTGCAAAAGCTTCGTTAAGGCATGATTGTAAATTTGAGAGGGAGAAAAATAGCCTTGCAAAATTTGAGTAAAAACTCGAGTCTTCCTTGATTTGAGTAAAACTCAATTTGGTTTAGGTTTGAGTCAAAGGAGTGGAGTAGGGGTTTTAGGGTTCTTACTCAAACGTTGAGCTAGAGTGAAAAAAAGGGTAAGGGCTGGAGATGGTGGGCATTCTTTTGTGTGCGCTTTTGGTTGTCTGTTATTCATTTACGTTACTGTGGTGATACTGATTTCGAATATTTTGGCTTGATTGGTAGTGGTCTAAGGAGCAAGCATCTAGAGACCCCGATAACTACTTCAATTTCAGGTGCTTTTTCGAATCCCTCCAATTTGAATTAGTGACGAAATACCACTTAAATGATCCATATATATATATCTAGTACTTGGCTGTATGCTTTTATATGTGCCTACATGCCCACATATATGCATGTATTGGAGACCGTACTCGTGTTTGTGTGTGTATGAATGTGGGTCAACTTGGTATGAAATGCAGTTTTGTTATTTCTAAGCTATGTTACTTGCACTCTTATATGAAGTAAGCTGTGTAGGACACTCGACACTTGAGCAATGGTATGAAATATGACATTTTTAGTTGCACATTCACCTGTGGATCTTGTTTAATGGTCGAGTTTACTACCTAATTACGCATGTAACTCTCACATTATGAATGAAAAGATATATGGCACCTCTAATAGGGATTTACCTTAGAAGATGGTAGAAAAGTATTTGCAGAAATGAGTGTCTTGTTGTGTTTCAGTGTCCTTGACGTGAGAATTAGGCGAGTCTAACAGTTAAGCCACATCCCGCTGCCCTGTACCCATACTCAAGTCCGTGTATGTACTTCCTAAGTGACCTTAAGTCAGCTTTTATTGCGTTACACTGGTACAACTCTGAACTTATTTCCTTTCTGTTGACCATTGTTCATTGTTGTCAACTCTTTTAAGTCCATGATGGCTTTTCTTGGAGCCATTTTATAGATCTCGACTTGAGCTTGTTGATCGGTGATTTGGAGAAACATAGTTTTTATTTGTTTCATGATGCCTCTAAGTGCCTACAAACTTTCACCTATGTACTTCATGGCTTGAAATTTGCCAAATGTTGCGTTTTTAAGAAGAAATTATGACATATCTATGTTCTGGAATAAATTTATGAAGAGTTACTTGCTATTTTTCTGTCATTTTTTTAGATGGCTTGCATGCCCAGCTGCAGATATGGTGGATGGTTCAAAGGTTCTATATTTTGAGCAAGTTAGTATTACCTTCATATGGAATTTCTCTCTCCTTGCTTTTGATTGGCAATCGTGAAATATTTCTGGTTCTTTAAGCATACTCTTTGTCGGGACTTGACAGGCCTTTTGGAGGACTCCTCATAAACCTTTTCGTCAGGTATACCACTAAACTGTATCACTTGTTTAAATTACCTGCACCCTTCAGTGTGGTTATCTACGATTCTACATAGACTACATGTGTTTGTTGTTTTTCATTTTTGCTAGAGTGATCACTTGGATATTAAGCCATTGGAATTTTTTTTCTTTTCTAGGAGGCTTTACTTTTATCCCTAATGATTTCTAAGAGCTCTCTTGTTGCAGAGATTTTTTATGGTGAAGCCTTGTGCCAAGGAGATGAAATGTGATGTTGAGGTGGGGGTTCAAGTTTGTTTCATTGTTCTGGTTTTGTAATGTGTTTCCGGTCAGTTTTGGTTTTACTATAGAGATTTTCTACTGCTACTACTTTCCTGTGTCGGGACTCATGATGTTGTGTCATGCAAATTTGATATCCGTTTTAGCAGAGGGATGAGGAGATGGGGTTTTCATAGTTTCATGTTCTTTGATTTTTCTCTTCCACATCAATATTTCGTAATCAACACTCCATCTTCTTCACATCGGATTAGCTGGATGTAAAACTGTTGTTTGCATTGTATAATATCTGTCACATAGGATATTGATTGGGTCTGATAGTTCTCAATACTTATGGCAGTAATTTTTCTGTAATCTGTTCTTGTTCGGACCATAATTTTAAACAAGCCATCTAAGCCGAGACTAGCTGTTGCATGGATTTAGTCCCTTGACTATAATAATTGAGTTCTAATCATGTCCTTGCTCTGTTGTCCATAAATTGTGTTCAATTGGCATGAAATTTATCGGGATTCTGAAACCTATGTGCTCTAGATGGTAGAGTTGGTAATTTTCTTCCTTTATCACCTACGCACTCTATGTACTGTTTGTGCCTTTGTGGAGACGAATAACATAGTATAATTTCTCATTTTTACTCGATTGCAGGTAAGTACGTACGCCATACGAGATGCAGAAGAGTACAAGAACTTTTGTGATCGCTCAAAGGACCAACGACCACCGCCGGAAGAAGTTATTGGGGTAAGTTTTCCGATGCATTAAAGCTGTAATCTTAGTTTTAGAATGCATGTGCTGGAATCGTCCGACTTTAGTATGTTGTTTTGTGCGATATTAGCTAGTGATGAGTAGGAATATGCGATTTACAGTTTCACATATTATAGTTCAGATTCTGAAGGTGAAAATGTCGCATAATTTTCTAAGGAAATTAACTTGAAGGATGTCAATGGTAATAGTTAACAGATGTGTGACTCATGTACCATAGCTCCAATATGTCCAAGCATGTACTACTAAAGCAATGCTTGTAGTTTTTGTTTGAGCTCCTGTCTCGGCCCTAGTCCCAAAATGTTTTAGTTCCAATATTTGCAAAATATGGTTCTCAAAAGGAAAAGGGTCTTTCTAGTTTCTCATTAAACTAAATTCAAGGACAAGGAAATCAATAGTAACTGGAGACAGATGGGTTGCCATGATATGTTGCTGTAAGATATCTTACGTATGTGACTCAATCAATGCAGATATTCTTTTGAGCTCACGCTCCCTTATAATAACGAAAAACTCTCCTGCATCTCCCTGCCAGCATCCATTTATTTTGCATCTCTCCTTCGCGTGCCTATCCATAGTCCTAAACCTTCTATTTGTTCTTCTTCTTCTTCTTCTTCTTCTCCTTCTTCTTCTTCTCCTTCTCCTTCTCACTTTAGCGGACGAATGTAGCGAGATACACAAGTAGGTATCCCAGAAAGAGTGCATAACTTTACGACACATAAATAGGTTAGGATTGCTAAGGGAGTTCAAAACAATACTAGATGCAAGTTGAGCTCACAAAAGTTGGCGTGCTCTGTCTTAGCAAGTATCGTGTTTTACCATGGAACATGCACATGCACAGGTGGAGGATCAGACTACAAAGTTCAAAACTAGCAATAAGCACAGATTAGTGTCGATGAATTTTGGTCCTTTGCTTATAATTCACTCAGTATTTTTGCTGAACTTGGAAGCTAAAATTATCTAACTTTAAATCTTTGTCGAACTCAATGCTTACTATCTTTGCCATAACTTCATATTGTTGTCTGTTTGATGTGTAGGATATTGCAGAACATCTGACTACAGTACATCTTAATCGATGTGAACGTGGAAAGTCCTGCTTATATGAAGGTTCAACTCCACCAGATGGATTTCCAAATTCCTGGGTATTGACCTGTTCATACTTTTTCCTTTGCGCTGCCTTTTCTTTTTCTTTTAGCACATTTGTGTTCTTCATTTAAGCTTAATATGCTTCCATTTCCCCTTGTATTTCAGAATGGTGCAACACACTGCACCTCAGAACTTTCAGTTATGAAGAATAATGAGATACATTCATGGGATAAGGGTTATGATGATGATGGAAACCAAGTTAGTTTTAATGGCTAAAAATTTCACTGCAGTACCTATAAGAATACTCCCTCCGTCCCATAATTCTACTCCATTTCAAAAAGTCGTGTCATTTCAAAAACACACTTATGTGCACAATTTCTCAATTTTTTCTTGCGCCAATTTGAAGAACTAATATAGATCTTTAAATTGGTAAAAAAAAAAAAAATTATTCACTGAAGTACTTAATCTTTTTTAGTCCAAATTATGACACAACTTTCGTAATAGACTAAAATTATGGACCGGAGGAGTGATTCAAAGTCTATGATAACAGTTAATTTTGTTTTGTATTACAGGTTTGGGGAGTGAAAGGAGGTCCGTATGAATTCAAAGCCGCACCTGCCTCAAGTTTTGTTGACATGTTTTCTCCTTTGACTATTCCTCCACTGTCATTGGAGATGGAGAAAAGAATAGAGGGTTCATTTGTTCTTCAAGAATGATACTAACATTCTTAATATTTTCATCATATGTAAAATCGATCTCCATTTTGAATGTACAAAGTGTTTCTCGATCAGTTAACATATCAGTTTTCATGAATGTTGCGAACGACATGTTACAAAAAGGTCATATAGGGTTCTATTTCCGCGTAGGTACTAAATGAGTTGATTACATAATAGGTACAATCGCAAGAAATTGATCCAGATGTTGATGACTGTATTTCACGAATTCTTACGCAAGCTGTCTTGTATCTGAATTATAAGAAGGAAAACTACCAGGAAACCTGCGATGTTCATTTATAAGCCAAGCAGCTTGTGATTATAGGCCATTGATGGCATCGGACTATATATTCAAGAGAATCTCATATCTGGTGATTGGTTAAAGAAGTTTTACGACCCGGACTAAATACCCTTTAGATTTTCACAAAACAAAGAGTGGAATGTTTGCATTTGTCAACTTCTCCGACCTGCTCAGGAGCTCTTTTGTTTAAGTCATGGAATGATGCGTAATAAACAATCGTAAGCCATCTCACGACGAAGTTGGAAATGTTAACGACAGCGTTGTGAAGAGTAATTCTTCTTGGATCACTGGCAGTCAACTATCAGCTCAAATCCTAATACCAATAATCCCTTTTGAGAAAATCGTCATCTGAAAGAACAACTTACCAAGTACATTTTTTCAGTTGGTAAATTTTTTACAAACAACAATGAAGGCAAGACTAAGAACAATTCATCACTTTCAAACCTACAATCCCCTACCAAGGTTTCAGGTCAGCCACAGGGCCTGCGGTCCAGTTCAAGACCTTCTCGCCTGCCTTCAAGTAAACGCTCTTGTCGTGCGGCAATTTACGAGCGAGTCCATTCAAAATTTGGTGGAAAGCATCCCCAGATTGAGCTGGTTGTGGGAACAACATTGCCTGTTTCATTGAAGGGTTGGCAAGCAATCTTTGCTTCCTTAATATTACCTCAGGTGGAATAGAAGTGAGAATAGTGTCTAAATTTGGAACATCTTTCTCATCCACAAACACCCCTATATCTTCCCATGGGATTGCATCCGCAAAAGGGAGAACAATGTCGTCCGCAATGATGACAGGGATACACCCAAATATTACTGCTTCGACAAGCCTTGGACTCCATGGCGCCCACCCAAGCGGGCAGAGGCAGAAAATTGCTCGTTGCATGTCCTCATAGTATGTTGTGGGGTGCTCTGTGGAGATGTCAAAAAGAGGATTGTCTTTGAAGTTCTCCCACACTGCCGCTCGTGCACCTCTGCCAAATCAGAAAACATACCAAAATAAGGGAATCTATAGGTTTATCCATAAAGGAACACAAAGGTTGTGTTTGGATCATGGTTTGTGGAGAGCTTGTAGGAGGGGAAAGAGGGTATGGAAAAGAGAAGAAGGTATATTTTTTAGGGTTCAGTAACGACTTTGATTCTCTTAGGCTGTATTTTGATCTGAAACATAGGCAAGGAAATAGAGAAGCTGAAGGATCTAACAGCTCAAGATGGTTGGATCCTTCAACTTTTCCATTTCTTCACAAATCCAAGATCCAAACAGAACCTAAACAAACTTTGGACATTAAATCTTGTCGTCAAGGAATATACCTTGCATAATAACCACCTTCTGGGTCATTCCCTACATCATAAAACAAGCCTCGGAAATACACAAAAATGGAGCGAGGAATATGCGGGGGGATCAAATGGGCTTCCATTTTCTGAGGAGGAGCATACGGGGGAATTGTGATTGAGCCGTCTTTTAAGCAAACATGATTCTTTTGACCAAAAGTTTGAACCAAGGTAGCACGCTGGAGCAATGTAAGTATTCTTCTTTCAATAGCTTTTTCTTCCTGTAATAGCACAAATGAAAGTGAGCAGCCAGATAAGAGATCAACTTGGGAAGAAAAATTGCCAGGTAAACTGTAAAATGTGACACTTCAGAAATGGTACAGACTTAGATCTGGACACCTAAAAGATTGAAACTAAAGAGCAGATGTAAAAATATTGACATGCATCCAAGCAATAGATCCAAGGTTCCTAAGTCCATTCTTACAAAAGTAGGAGCCTGATCTGATCTTTCTGTTTTGAATGGGAACTTTCCCTGCCAAATGGGTAACCTTTTGATACCAATGAGCAATCGTTATTCATCATATACCAAGGTGATTGGATTTGCACAATCGGAAACAATTATTCGAATGCAAAGAGGAATCTTACGCTCCCAAAAGTCGGACAGCTAATGGCAAAGAAATTAGAGAAAAAGCTTCTTACTAAGTAGTGAATCACGCCCCAAAATCACTTGAAAACAGATCAAACAATCCATCAAAGTTCCTTCCTCGTAGAGAAATAATGACAGAAGAAATTAGAGAGAGAAAAAACTTCTTACAAGGTAGTGAAAGCATGCCCCAAAATCATGTGGCACTATGAAAAAGTGATCAGCCCCTTCTGTCCTATTCCAATAAGGCCAGTTAGAAGAAATAAGCTGTATTGCACTCCTCATCATTCGTGGTGATTTGAAGGGTAAAGGGAGGCCATTTGGTGTGAGATCGCAAGTGCTGTACACAGGGGTATAGAACCAGTCAGCTTCTGCTGGATTGAGGGTTCGTACAGGGCTAGATAAAAGGAACCGATGCATGAAGATCTCGGCGGCGAACATGTGGGTGAGGCATCTGGGATCCTTCTGAAGAATCTTCTTGTTGTATTTGCTTGGAAGCTCGTAAACAAAAACTTTTAGCCTTCCCACTGGATCATCTTCCAAGACATCTCCGGCGCTACCTAAATTGTCCAAACTCAAGCTTAAGCAAAGACAACATAACTTCAAAATCAAGGAGCAGCATCATGGGCAACGTCTAAAGGTTGATTGATTTCAAAATACAACCAATAAATGCACACAGAGAAGATAAAATTTGCTAAAGCAAGTGAAATTCCTTCACATGTTTTTCTAAATTTTCTTGAAATAAACATTTTGAATGACCGACACATTATTACAATATGGTACTCCTTAAATACGGTTATGAGCACATTTTTCTGAAAGAACATTAAACCTCCCCTCCCCTTAACATGGTCTAACAAATCAACAAAAGGTGTGGATAATATCGGGAAACATAATTGTCAACAAAAAAAATATAAGAGAAGTTTTTCATCATTCCTCTGAATATTTGTAACAAAATTTTATCTTGTGAAATATTGAACACAAATCCAAAAGGGCTTTGGGTTTGGCTTCTACTAGTTCTGTTGGTCTGTTTTTCAAACAGACTGAGTTAAGTCCAAGTTCTCTCAGGGCTCTTGCCTGCACTTCCGACTAACATCCCCAGAAAAAAAACGGGGGAAAGGAATAATCCTTACACATGACACTCAAAGCTTTATCCTAACTTTTCAACTGCAGTAATAATGTGGATGAGCCTGATTTGCACTTTGACAAGGCCAGGAACAAAGCTGAAGCTAGAAACTTGCACAACATGAAAACCGTGTCTAATGTGTTTTGTCAAGAGTTGGAGTTTTCCTTAATCCACACTCGACACCCTTGGTTTGAGATAAGTTAGATGCTAAACCAACTCAATCCAAACGACATTGCTGTATATCTAGCATTGTCTTCTCTGCTTTCAATACCTTCATAGCTCCTAGAATACTTCTTCTTTGTCTCTCTTTCTTGTTTTTTAATTACAAGTTTAACAGAGACTTAACCAATAGTTTCAAGTATACGGCTTTGCCTATGAGCAAACTCGATGTTGAAGCTCATCAGTCATGACACAACTACAGCAAACCTTAAATGAAGGATAAGGTGTAACTTGTAAGGTGTTGAAGACACTCCTAATCATTCAGTTCTAATCTGATCTCCTGAAATAAAGTGGACATCATCCCACTGACCAACGATTGCCCGCTAGATTATTGGTCGGTTCCAATAAACAACTGAAATGTTCTTTAAACATCAATATCTCACTCTCTCTTGCTCTTACTCCACAAAATGATTAACTACATGAAGCCAGTAATAATTGGTTCGGTAAACAATATCATGTACCGAAATCAACCAATTTCCCTTTTCACTCTCGGCTTTGGATCCTTTGGCCTGTTGTTGTGTAATCACTCTAAATTACCCTTGGGTCGTAATGAATACAATCGCCCAATACCATCACATCCCGTACATTTTCATCGCACAACTCCTGATTCCCTAAACACCAGCAACAATGAAGATGCTATTCCCTAGAGTTGGGTCCCAGACTGGGTAAAAAAGTAAGTTGAAGAAGTTTTACCATGTTTGGCAGCCGGACCACCTAACAGATGCCCATCACATAAACTAACTGTCTTTATCGCCAAGTATTGATCACGGAACCCCATATTTATGACGCCAAGGCTTAACAAAAATCAGTATTCCACCTTGTCGATTATGTTACTAATCAATCGGGACAGTTAACCAAGCGGTTGTGCAGTTGCATTTAGTGCAGTGGGTCGTGAGTTCAATTCCTACAAAGAACAAGTCGAAACCAGGAATACAATCTACATTTGTTCTAACTTCCACCATGATGTAGGATTTAGGCCTTCACCAGATGTAGTACTCCAAGCCCTTTGTAATGAATATGTATCAGAAAAAGAAACACAAATAAATAAGTTAATCGAAGTGTGAATTTAACCTAGATATGTTCTAAACTCTAATGCAATAGATCATTAAGAAGCTAAGGGCCAAGTATAAAACCATGACAAATCCAACCCCAACCAAGCAAAATCTCAGACATGTCTGCATGTAACACTGTTGAAGTAATTGTGTATTTAGACAGACTGAAATGTGTTCCACTATGCACTAGATACAAGATAGAATGTTGATGCCGAATTAGATATGGGATTGGAGACAAATTCCGTGAGAGTGCATTTATGTCATAAGTTTGAATGGCCAGATTAAGACATGGGATTGAATTTACAAATTCTGTGAGCGCATTTAGGTAATTTGAATGTAACGGTTGGTGGAGGCTGGAGGAATATTACATATACATTGGCAGATAAATCCTACTAAACATGGGTATGAATGTAAGAAAAACTGCATAAACTGAATAAACTGCCCATATCAAACTGAACAGGTGGGTTTGGCTGGGTTTTTTTTACCTTGAACCGATCTGGTCGGTTCTTGAAATGGAAATAAATTCAGTTCTCCATTTGGGAGCAGTTAGAAAACCGAACCGACAGGTTGGCAAGTTATGCTCCAAGTTTCCTAGTCTAACATAACTCTGACAAGCTTAGTTATGAAAACACTCTTTAAGCCTAATTGTTATTTTGTGTTTTTGCCTATGGTTATTTGCTCAAATAATAAAACTGTAAGAACATGTTGCATTTGGTTAAATACTTAAATTAGGAGCAATTTCAGTTTCTCCAGCAATTTAATTGGCCCAAGTCGAAAACTAAAAAACCGATTAAATTGCACCAAGCCAAACGGGTTGATGCACAATGAGTTCATGCAGCTTAGTGACAATGGCATTCTGTTTTGCAATAAAAAACTGACCAAGCCGAACCATTTACATCCCAAAACATGGGATGCAATGCAATGCTACCTTAGAAACGTGGTATTGCTAATCCCTCACTATTAGTCCGATAAAATTAATAGTCATATTGTCTTACTCATCCAACGGCATTATATATCCAGTCACTATTTGCCTCACTCCAATCACACACGAACTAAGAGAAATGGGATTGGCCCATTTAGCTTAAATGATTGGAATAAAAAAAGGAAAAAAGAACGGCATATCAATTTTACAATTTACATCTCAGTTCATACCCAAAAAAATCCTAACGAAACCACAATAAAAGCAGCGCTTCTCTTAATTCGCGGGCATTGTCCAAATCCATTTACTTTCCTTTTTCATTTTTTCAAAAATTATTTTGGGCCCTGAGGTTGCCAAAATCAATAACCCAAGGTAAGGAAACAATCTAAATCTCCGATCACTCATATTAACATCAAAAGGCAAGTTTGTAACTTCATATTTCCCTTTTCAGAAATTAATTTGGGTCCTCAATTATGGTGCCCAAATCAATAAACCCACCAAGAAAAGAAAGAAATCTAAATCCTAGATCACCCCATAAGTATGTCAAACGAAAGTCAAAGGTAGTTAATCCTAGTGAAATCAAAACAATATCAACCCAAGAAAGAACTTTTAGCACAAAAAAAAAAAAAAAACCCCAAGAAAGAAACAACAAAGAAGACAATAAATCCATAAATATAAATCAAATCCATATTTCCTAAAGATCATCAAAAATTCAAACCTGAAATTCGCTCAGTTGGTTGACCCCTGCCTCTTTCGACAGCCCCAATTCTTAGCACAAGACCAAAACAGACAAGCCCAAGAAAAGCCCCCCTCCAATCCTTCATCACTGTTCCCTCTCTATCTTGATTTTACAAATCTTGAATTTCAAGAAAAAAGTATTATCACAAAGGAAACCCAAGCGCAAACCCAGAAATGGTGTTGCAAAATAGTAAGCCCCTAAGAAGAAGAGAAGAAAGGACTCTTACTTAATTAGAGAGAGGTTAGAAGTCAGTAGTAGATGAAAGGGTACTAGTTGTTGAATGAGTTTTCTTAAAAAAAACAGAGAAATTTGGTGGGATTTCAGGTGGAAGAGAAAAAGACAGCTGTTTAGAGGGAGAAATAGACAGCTCAGAGAGAGAAGGCCAAGGTTTGAAAGAGAAATAATTCAAATAAATGGGTTTATGAAATTGCTTGAAGAAACAGGGAAGAAGGAGGAATGGGTTCGGTCAAGCCTTCAACTTCCCAAGATGGTATTTGGATTCAATCATGTACCAATAGCATAAAGCGACTTATGAACTTTTATCTTTTTTAGATTACTGTTTCCATTTATTTTCTTTTATTATGTTTGGTTATTTCACCAAACAGCCTGTAAAATCATTGGAGTAGTATATATATACAGGTTTATGTGTAAATTACTGTAGTTGACTTCTAGTATGTTTTGGTTGATACTTTGTAAACTCTAGTGGGAAATTTGGGAATTTAATTGATGTAGTTGTGGAGTGATGAATTAAATACTAGAAGTTAAAGTTATGCTAAAAAAATGAAATAAATGTTAAAAGTTTTTTCTACATGTTCTGTTTCACTAAGAGCATCCGCAATGCAAGAGTATCCACAATGGCATAACCAAAAGTGATAAATTTTTAAAATTAATAATGTTGGTGTAAAATATGCTTAACAATGCTATAATCAAACTTAACAACCTTCTTAGAAATAATCAAATTTTAGACTTTGAATAATCAAAACTAACAACCTTTTGCTAATAACCAAATTTAATAAATATCACATTCTCAATGAAATACACATAGCATTTACAAAAAAAATGTTCTCTCTCTTTCATCTCCCTCCCTTCCACTTTTTCTTTTTTTTTTCAACAATGTTTTTAAAAAAAATATTTCACTATTTTTTTTAAAATAGTTTTCCCCCAAAAATTGTTTTTTAACTGTTTTTTTTAAATACATTTTATACAAAACAAATTGTTCTTTTTTCAAAAAATTGTTTCTGTAGTTACACAAAAGCTGTTTTTCTTTAAACTGTAAGTTTTGAAAAAAGTTCAAAAATTATTTTCTATTTTAAATAGTTTTTATTAGTCTCAAAATTATTTTAGGAAAAACTATTTCCTATAATCACAGTTTTTAGTTTTTTTTTTGTAATTTAAAAAGATGATGTGACAACTTTTGATTATTTAATTTTGATTATTTCATTGTGGACCTCTACATTGTTAATTTTAACAATCTCTTAAATGGATAATCAAAAGCTGATGTGGCAACTTTTGGTTATCCAATTTTTATTATAGCATTGTGGATACTTTAATAATCAAAAGTGAAGAATCAAAACTTGCCACGTCAGCTTTTGATTATTTATTTAGAGGGTTGTTAAATTTAGCAATGTGAAATCCCACATTGTTACTTTTGATTATTCAAATGCCCAAATTTGATTATTGGTTAGAAGGTTGCTAACTTTGATTATTACAATGTGAACATTTTTTTAAGCACACATTGCTAACTTTAGCAATCTTTTGATTTTGATTATTACATTGTAGATGCTCTAAGTCCTTATTTTTTAAATTATTATTTTTCGTTTTATGAAACAGACTATTCTCTCACAATACTTTATGTTATTAAAAAAAGTACTTTATTTAAAAAATAATTAATTATTTTTCTTATCGGAATGGGATAAAAATAAAGTTCTAAAAATTTAGGATCTGATGAAAAAAGCACCTCCCGCCTAACTTCTCCGAGATTAGATCCTAGGCCCAAAATAGCTAGTACAAAATCTAGTGTCTTAAATCATTTTAAAAATTTCTCAGCAAACATTCCAAATTATATTCCAAAATCGCTCTCAAATTTCCAGGCAAAAGGACACTATCAATGGGTGGTAGTGCCGCATATCGAGCTAATTGTTTAATGGATGATTTTTAAAGCCTTTTTTTTTTTTTGTGAAATACGAGAAATTTTACTATAAAGTAAAAAGCAATTAGTGCAAAATAGTACAACCAATGAACTACACAGCATGAGATAATGAAACACTAGCTCTGTTACCAAGAATAGCTAGGAGCTCCGTTTGCAAAGGACAAGCAGATGCCGAAAAAAGTTGAACAACTGAACCATCCATAGAAGAAGCACAAAATCCTAAGCCACTCCCCCATCAACTGTAAAGCGGTGTTGTTGATAGTGAGGGGGGTATTACTATTACTTCACAATGAATGAAGGGAATTTGGATGGAGTGTTTAGCCTAAGGGTCATCATCGGGCCGGGCCGGCCCAACCCGTCAAGTCGCGGCCCAAGTTTGTCCGTGGGCCGGGCCAACCGGGCTTTTTCTTTTAGGCGGGCCGGGCCACCTACCATAAATTGAAGCCCAAGCCCGGCCCATGGGCTAGCCCAATTGGCGGACCAACGGGCCAAAAGCCGGGCGGGCCAACGGGCGGGCTTTAATTTCCTTGGGCAAAACTAAACCAAGGGAAAAAAGAAAGGATTTTTTGGGATTTTGGGCTAATGGGCGGGCCCGTTGGCGGGCTTTTGGACTGGTATGCCGGGCGGGCTCACGGGGCGGGCCGAGTAAAAATTCATAGGCCCGAGCCCGCTCATTACAAACTACGGGCCGGGCTAGCCCGCCCGTTTCTCGGGCTTGGGCCGGGTAAAAGCCCGATGGGCCGGGCGGGCTAAGGGCGGGCCGTGGGCCGTCGGGCTAAATGATGAGGCTTAGTTTAGCCCTTGTTGAAGGTCATCTTTGGTGGACTAAGTTGAAGCCCGGTGACGGTGAAACCATAAGAAAGCGGAATCGGCAGCCATTGCGATGACCGCCGGAGGAGAGAATTCCGAGTCGGAGAAGACTTTTCTGATTTCGATTTTTCCAGATTGCCTAGAGAATAGATATGAAGTTGTAGAATTTTCTTTTATCGGCCGAAGCAATCGTGAGACCGATAATCGAGCCCATTATCCAATCTTGAAAAATGAAATCATGAGGAATAAGTAGTAGGGATGAGAATGTGAACTGGCTGGCTGCTTTTCCAAACTGCTTGGGAAAGAGGGGCATTTGCAGAAAAGATGTTCCATGGTTTCATCCGCAGTTTCGCACAAGGGGCAGGTAGTGGGAAGGTGATGAATGCTGACTGCTGGACCAATTTTAACAGCCAGAATCCACTTGGGGGCACATTTCCAGATGAAAACTCCGGCCGATCTAGCTTCCAAATTGTGTTCCAAATGCTGTAACCCTTTACTCCCTCCGTCCCAAAATGTTTGTCCGGTCCGCAAAACGAAGATTCCAAAATAATATATTTCTTTCAAGAAAAAGTTAAAACTCATCGATATCTAGTGAATTGTTGAAAAAAAATTGAATTTTTCTTGCAAAAATTGTATTATTTTAGAGTTCTCGTTTTACGGACCGGACAAACATTTTAAAACGGAGGGAGCATATATCTATCTATCGATGGGCCGTTGGCACTGTGACACAGCGCATCATATAGGGACCGGTAGCCGGACTTAGTGGTGTAACGGCCAGACGATGTGTGAGGCCAAGTGTATCGGTCTGGGGAGGGTTGGACTGGTTAATTGGATTGCCAAGATTTAGGGAATGTAGGAGTGCGGCGGGATGATTGTTGGTTTAATTTAATATTTTACTTTAATGTTAATATTAATTTCTTGGGTTTATTTATAAAAGAGGTAATTTATGCAATTAGAGATAAATGAGAGTAAATACCTTTGAAGTGGTCTCCTTGTTTTACTCCTAGTTATTAGTAACATGTGTTGCATATTAACAGTAGAATAAACCCTTTGCTTGATAATCTCCTAATTCTTTTCCTAAAAATCTGCCACTTTCCACTTGCCCAACAAACTATTGTTTACTATAAACTACATCTCATTCTCTCTCTCCTGATATAGAAAATATACACAGTGACTAATCATATTCGGTTCATATATACATATTTGGTTCGGTATTATATTTGGTGTTTTGATTGTCGGGAAACTATCGGTTCGTGAATTTGATTCGCTGCACCGAAGAGAACTTGAAGGTCGTTGTATCTTGGGGAAAGAACGCCATCCAACCTCGTGCAGAAGGGGATGTATTATTCCTTAGGAGGGCGTCATCACGTGCCTCGACCACACCCTACAGGCTATTCGTATCTTTTCTCTAATAATATGTAATTGCCTTACTTGGTTGATTATATTTCTTGTTTTGGCATTTAATTTCTAGCAGAAATATCCTAATCATATATTATCTCCAACAAGATGATATCCTCGAGCCGGGAGATGTTCCAATGTTGTCCTTCATTGGTGATGGACAGGAGACCAGAGACATTGTTGTCTTCTGGCCCCGTGAATGCAGTGAGATGGCTGAGAGTTTGGGTGCAAGAAGGGTATCCATTTATCATGATAAACATTAATGGATTCGCCATTGCCAACCGTCCAAGAGATGTGTTTGGCAATAAGGTCACGGCCATACAACAGGCTTTTTTCCATGCCCTGGAAGACTGAGAATGCGGCTTTGACTTTGAGAATATGAGTTCGAGAGCAGCACTTTTTCGGAAGGAGAATTCAGGATACGAGGAGTGAGGCCGGGGTTGTTTAGGAGACACTAACATCGGTTGGCCAACAGGGCTTGATCGAGAAGGCGAAAATCAACTGGCCATGTTCGTTTAGCACATTTGGGTATTTTAGTTTTGGTAGTGGGTGGAGAGAGAAATAGGGTAATGAGTGGAGAGAGATAGAGAGAAAAATGAAATTAATAATTAGAGAAATAGGGTAATGATTGAAGAAATATATAGAGTAATGATTGAAAAACAAAGTTAAAACAAATTAAATATGCTAAACGAACAAGGCCACTGATTCCAAGACCGCCTTCTGCTTTATAAGTTGAGATTTTGGTACAAGAAAGCCAGTGCAATGGTTTTCGGTCGCTTGCTTTCCACCAAAAGGCAGCGGAAACCCGCATTGATCTTATCGCAAAGAGTTAGGGGAAGCTTGTATGTGGAACAGAGGTAAATTGGCAGGGAAGACAGGACAGATTTGATGAGGGTAGTAAGCTTGCCAGCCCGAGAGAGAAAAGAAGATGATTTTTAAAGCTTGTTTGCTGGAGCTTTTCTGAAGAACGTCCAATTTAGGAGAAAACGCAAAAAAGATTAGTAACTTGTAATATGTCCACAATTTTCTGCCAAATTATGAGAAAGATATAAAATTGGTCATTATTATTGAAAAATGTTCTGCATAACTAAATATGGCCCATCACGGCCCATTTGTCGGACGGATAAAATTTTAGGCCGATAAGGAAGAAGAATGGATAAGAGAGGGATATATGTTATAAGGGGGGATTAACTTATACTTGATTTGAGTTGTAGTTGATATGGGTAGATAAAAATAGATAGACAAGAACGATGGAGTATGAATTTACTTGATTGTCCTCATTAAATTATTACATTGGGAATACAAAATAGTTTGAGAGGGCAATTTGGTTTTTATTCCCACCCGAATTAGCTAAGGCCCATTAAATTATTACGTTGGGAATAAAAAATAGTTTGAGGAGGCAATTTGGTTTTTATTCCCACCTGAATTAGCTAAGGCCCCTCCAAGAGAATAAAAGCTCTTCCCCTCTCCCTTACCAAACACTACATTCCTTCTCCCCTCCTCCCTTATCCCCTTCTTTAGACTCCAAACAAAAAGGCCCCTTATATGACAGGGTGGCCCTCCACTATTGCAATCAAATTATAATCAATTGGCTCGGGCATCGAGGTGGAAAATCCATATAAGCTTTTAAGTCAAGTTTCCAAGTTTGTAACAATCTTTTCATATTGAGGAAACTTCTTCTACCTAAGGTACAATTCATTTTTCTTAAAGGCTCCTAAATATTGTAAAATTTGAGTACATTTGGAAGAACAAAGTCCTTCAACGAAAATAAAAGAAGGTTGAGTTTTTTGTGTGAAAAATCAACCTTTTGGTCTTTTGTAGATACTACTAATTTTTAGATCCATTTTTTTGTCCTTCTCGCATATGTAATCAGCTAATTGTACTATTCGTTGTCCAACGGATTATGACCTGCACACTAGCTGAAGCATTTGATGCCTCGTTTGATATGTGTTAGAGGTTGAAGGAGATCGACAATGAAAAGAAAAGTTGGATTGAAATTGATTGTAAAAAAGAATTGGTGAAGTTAGTTATTTGGTTAAAAGTACGCAACTTTATAACCATGGTTGTTTTATGGAAGAGTGAGAGAAGATCAATGAGATTATCGGGAAGAGTTCGGGAGACTATGAAAGACACTTTTTCTATGGGTTCGCCTATCTGCATAGAATCAAGATCCTCTCATGTGATGATCTCTAAAGTAACGCAAAAAGAGACTCATCACGGTCGTAATTCTTGATCAAAACTGTTCATTTTGTAGGTCTCGATGTATAAAATGTTCATGAACAAAATCAAGGTCATCGGAAATTGGGAGAATCAGAGTCTGGACAGACTAATAGTCTCTCTTTAGACAGTGTTTTGATGAACCATTAGTAGTCCGAACCCCCTTCCTCCCAAGCCTCAGAATTGCTTGAAATGGGTCTCATACGACAGCTAATCAAAGCCTAATCCGGTCTATTAAACAGCCTACAAAATAAACATTTTAAGAGACAAATTTCATTTCCTCTTGAGTTTTTTTTCACATTGATAGCTAATGTCTGGGTACGCCAAGAATGCTTAACCATCCACCATTAACAAGGCGAAGATGTGACATTTGCATGCAAGGAAAAAGGTCTTCACGTGATGCAAAAAAAGATCCATTATTTATGATCCAAGTCATTTTCTTTGTAAGTATCTATGTGTTTCTCATCTAAATAAAAAATTGAAGATGATTGGACGTCTCGATCCATCTAACAGAGCTATCCTCCCTCCGTCCCACTTTAAATGTCCCCTATGGACATCTGTGCGTTTTCAAACCCCCCAAAAAATATAGGAGAATACTTCTATATATTATATTACTATCATTTTATGTTTTACACCAAATTAAAGTACAATTATGCACGAACAAATTTCCGTAAAAGACATTTTAAAGTAGAACGGAAGGAGTATTTATCAAAAGAGAAATAAAGGGTTAGAATTTGTCCATTCATTCCTCTCCTGTCAAATACGAATTCAGTCAAGACAACACCAATGTCTAATCAACCAGATTGGGTGCAACTCCACAAGAATAGGTTGTGTGTAGTTTTCGCACTAAATGCCAAATTTTAGAGTGCATCGTAAAAAAGTGGAGTGCAAAAAGCTATCACCAAAGTTCAAAGTAAAAAGTCACAAAAATTCCCTGTTCACATGGGCCAGCCAATATAACTCGCGTATACCAAAATGGCAAAATCTACCGACAAAAAAACAAATACCACTAGACTATAAATAAACTCCAGAGGTTCAATCCTCAGATGCAGCAGATGAATGAGTTGGGTACTTCCACAGCACGTCATTCCATGTGTTCAACCCGTCGGTCACCTCCTTCACCACAGATGCCACCTCCTCTACACTAACTCGAATCTGTTGCTTGCTGTCCCTCTCTCGCAGAGTGACCGAAGTTGTCGAATCCACTGTAATGGCAAGGGGAACCCCAAGTTCATCTGTTCTCGCGTATCGCTTCCCTATTGACGTACCTACAACATACAAAATTTTCGATAAATATTTCTCATGAAATTGAAAAGTCTCGTGACTAACGGTGAGTTCATCAAACCACCAACGAAACCAATACTGAAGACAGTAAAAATTAATGCCATTATCTCTGGCCCAAAGGCAAATCAAACGAGCTATATTAGCCTATTATCCTATTGATCTAAAAGACTCACAATGGAGAGAGGATCATAACCTGCAAATCTAGGAAAGCTCATGGGTAGAAACTGCCAAAAAATCACAAACCTTTACAGGCTTAAAGCCCTTGGAAAATACCAAGACAGTTTTGGCTTGGGCTGTATATCGGATTATGCGCCAGACCTAATTTGGCGACCTCTATATACCTAGGAACCAATTCTCATTCAATCTAACTAAGCACGACCGCAAGTCAGTGCAATTCAACAGGGAGATTAAAACTCCCAGTAAAGCTCATATCATGATAGAACCACCAAAATGAAGAGCAGCGAGAATCGAGAACGCAGCATAACAGATGGTTACCTTGTTTAAAAGGAAACTTTGATAGCTTTAATACGCCAACCAATCGGGTAGACGACAAAAGCAAAGCAAAAAAAGAGAACGTGATGAAAGAGAGAATGGCAGACCTCGACAAACTGAGAAGCTGTAAAATTATAATTCTTTAGTTTGCTCTTTGCAGTCTAATCTGCCCTTCTTCACTTTCCCTTTCTAGTTTAAAAAACTCTTCTTTTATTTCATAACATAGACAAGGGAGACGAAGTAGATAAAAGTGAACTCCAACTTCTCAGACCTCAACAGACTGTCAGACTTTTATGAAAACCTATAATGTCATAGAACAGGAAGGCGGTCAACATGCTTACGCATGCGTGTAGTGCATACCTGTTATGTCAATCTTATATGAGATCCCAGCAGCAGTTAATGATTTGGCTATGCGTTTGGCAACTTCCTCATATTGCTGATTCTGAACCAATGGGAACACAGTGCATTTGATAGGGGCCACAAGTGGAGGAAAACGGAACACATTCAACTGTTCATCCCCACCTTTACTAGGCCGTGTATAGAAGGAATGCTCATAGAGACAGTAAATTATCCTCCCGATACCAAAAGAGGGTTCAATTACTGAGGGAGTGAAAACCCTCTGATGTTCCTTCTTTTTCTCCTTAGAGATTGTCACCATGTTCTTCTTTATAGTGACATCTTTCCCTAGTGTGCAAACTTGGAACTCTACCTCCCCCTTGGACTCCAAAGTGGCTTTCATTTCCATAGCTTCTTTTTCCCCCATTGCCTGCCGGGAAAAAAGGAATTGTTGCACATTTCAGTATTCAGAGAACAGTATCTTGGATAAAATCCCATAAAGAACACAACACAATAGAAAGCAAGGAATAAAAAGTCAAAATATCCACAAGAACATGCCTAGCAATGAGACTGTACTGTACCTCCAATGCTTCAACCACCATCTTCTGGTTACCCTTGAATGCAAGGCCCAGCTCCTTCTTAACTGGAGTTATAACAAGTTTCTGATAAAAACAGGATTAGAAAACTTTCATAAGGTTATACCCAGACATTATTTCTACACATGCAAACATAAATGTTAGTATACACAAGCGTGGGCGCGCACACACATATATGGTTATGAGAGAGAGAGAGAGAGAGAGAGAGAGAGAGAGAGAGAGAGAGGGACCTCCACTTCTATAGGTTCTGCAAATTTCTCAGCTGCCACTAGGGGCACACCACTTTTATCCTACATCAAATGAATAGAAAACAGAAAACTCCAGCATGAGCAGTCCAGAATATTGTTCATGCTGTTTTTCTTAAAACATGAAAGAGAACGTAGTTATTATTTTGGGTCCTTTCATATCTTTGTCAAAACTAAAGAAAACATGATTTTCTTTTATCGTGGGACAATTCCTACGAAAGCCTTGACACAATTCACCTCTTTTATCATAATAGAAAATTGAAACACTCATTTCAGAATATACATAATAATGCAACAATTCTCCTCTAAATGATCATAAAACTCTTACTGTGTGCGCGCGTAAATCATATGCAGATCTATCCGCAATACCAACACATTCAATCCAGCCATAAGAACATTCAATCTCAGCATCCCAACAATCTGCAGCATAGTGTGCCATCTCATTTGCAAGATGTTGCCGGAACCGTAGGCGCTCCTTATCTATACCAAGATATGTCAAGAATAGATACACTCTTCCAATAAAGTAGCCCAGTGTTTCATTGTTCACAATGCCCTGAACAACGGGAAACACTTATGAGATGTCAAGTACAGGTTTCCTTTAAGCGATAAAATTGGCAAGCAAGAAGTAAAAAGGGCACAGTAAACCAACCCCAGAAACAGCTTCACCAAGGCGTATTATTCTTGCTGATTGTCCAGACACCTGGTCTTGCCTTGGGAACATCAGAAATTCAAGGTTTGCAACTTCAGAAAATTTCGGGTGTGACTTGTCCTCAGGATCCACAAAGTGTTCTATCTCAGCCAATGTAAACTCACGGACTCGCAATAGACCTTGACGAGGAGATATCTGCAATTTTTCAAGGCAATATGCCATGTTTAAATTAAATTCGGTATCGCTGGGCAAGCGTTTAAAACATCCCTTTTCTGATGACTATAAAACCGGAAAGAATATCAATTAATTTCACATCCAACCACAAAAAGAAAATTGGGCAACAAATACACTAGATAATTCATGCACAGTGATGCATGAACTAGAGAAGGATTTGGAACCTCGTTCCTAAAAGCTTGACCGATCTGAGCAGCAGCAAAAGGAAGCTTGTTGCCATTATAGTAGTATAAATCCTTGAAGTTCACAAAAATGCCTTGTGCTGTCTCTGGACGCATGTACCTGCATCACATTATGATGAATGAAAAAAGAGAAATGAACCCCACTTACAAAATGGATAAGGCACCATAAATAATACTCCGCAAGAGAACTCCTTATAAGATACATTTTGATTATCAAAGAAGTATTCTTACCCTGGGCTTACACCAGATGGACCTATTGAGGTCTGGAACATTAAGTTGAATGGATAGGGAGCAGACAGAGGGTTCTTGGTATCAGGTGCAGTAATACCATATTCCTTGATCTTAGAACCTAATTCTTCCGCAGAAAATTCGTCCAACACTGCAATAACATGCTTAAACTCTGCTGCCTTCTCTTCGGTGATCTTAGGATCTTTCTCCAGCTTCTCCTTGCAAAAATCTTTGAGTAAGTGATCTGCACGGTAACATGTACCAGTCTTTTCGTCCTTAACCATGAGGTCAGTAAACTTATCAACATGACCTGATGCCTTAAGCACAACTTCTGGTGTCACACATGGGCAATCAACTTCCAACATGTTCTCTTCAAGAACGAAATGCTGAAATAGGGACGAACTAAGGCATTAGAGAAGCCTCTAATCTCAAAAGAGCTGATGTCACAATCATCATACAGCAAACCATAAACAGTATTGGAGAGCTATACTAGAGAAGAAGGATGGCATCACAATTCAAAATTAATTAAACAAGCACAAAAACGTGTAGGAAACATCACATATTTTACTTATCAACCTTATAGACTACTTATAGGATGCCATCCGTAGTGAGTTAAGACTTTTTCTCACATGTCCAAACTTAAACTAATAGTTTCTTTCAAACCCTTCTACAAAGAGGCATGCCAAAAAGCCTTTAGAAGAGTTGTCATCTTGTCCATAGAAAGCCAAGCCCCTTGGTGTTTGAGTTAGAATGTTAAATGAACTGAACACACATGTCCATAATTCATTGTTCTACTCTCTCCATCTCCTTTATCATGACTTGAATATATGAAGTTAGACAAGGTTCTTAGGCCTCTACGAAATAATGAGGTGACATGTGTATGGGTCTGGGTTGAACCGTTGAAGTTGGAGTGTTCATACTCCAGTAAAGAGTATAGCATGGAATTAGGAGGGCCATATTTTCCAATTCATTTTAAGGAATAAAAGTTTTTATGCATGATCGCTGTGCTTATTCATGTCTATGTCAGCATAGTGACTACTCCCTCAGTTCCAAAAGGATTGCCTGGCCCGCAAAACGAGTTTTTAAAGAGAAGACATTTCTTAGTTCTCATTTTGAGGACTCAACTTTTTTTCCTGAACGGAGGTAGTATTTTTTTTTTCCAAAAATGCTGTTTACAGTCTCATTCAGAATTTCGCTAAACAGAAAAAACACGCGTTATAATTGGTCAACTTTCCAAAAGATTCTCTATTTATGTATCTAAGCATCAAGGCAATCAATTAGCATTTCTTTCTCAATCTCAAAGGCAAACAAAATAATAATAAATAAATAAAAAACCCCAACGTAGCCACTTTAATCAGACCTTTGTTTAAGTGTCAACACACAATCTACTGTTCTACAAGCCTTAATAGCAATTCAAGTTGCCAGAAACCTTCTCCATTTAACACAAACGCAACAAGGTAACAATTCTACGGCATAAATCACCAAAACGTCCATAAATAATCCGAGCTACTTAAGTAATGTCAATTACTGCTAATAAAATCCCGAAATGGATTTCATTTCAGCAGAATAGGAGAGAGAGTGTGATGAAGTGAGATGGTGGGGGGACCTGACGCCAGAAGGCGAGGACGTTGGACTTCACGGCGCAGCCAGGAGGGCCGTAGTCGTAGAGGCCGGCGACGCCGCGGTAGATCTTGAAAGAAGGGATGTAGAAGAGGCGGCGCTCGAGGGTGTTGACGACGGCTTGACGGAAAGCTTCCATTTTTCCTTTTCAGGAGGGGACTGAGACTGATGACTGCAAACGAACGAGTCGCACAAGCCCTACACAGAAAAGGGCACAGGAGGCGTGGTTTTTGTCTCCGCTGTTTCTGCGTAAGGGAAATTATTCAGTGCCCCTTGCACCAGAGTCCCACAAATGCCCAAAAATCTCTACTCCAATCTCTCCCGAACCGTTGATTATCCGAAACGTACCAAATCGCTTGTCTGGTTTTTTTGATCATTAAATCGCTTGTGTGGTTGTCAATCGATTTTCTAACCGTGGCTTTGGTTTTTGATTCGGAAAAATCGGTCGGTTCGGTTTTCAATTTTGGTTTCGTGTGAAGTGCACTGAAAAATCGAACCAAATCACTTGTGTGATGTTAACCGATTTTTTAACCATGGTTTTGGTTTTTGATTCTGAAAAATCGTCCAGTTCGGTTTCGATTTTAGGTTTCGTGTGGAGCGCACCGAAAAATCGAACGAAACGGTAACTGTTATTTGAAACCGCGAAATAATTATGCAAATACGTGTATGTATATACATACCTATGCAAAATAACCTTATAAGGGCCGGTTCTACTCATAAGATATTTGACACAAGTTTTTTGTAAGCCAATCCACGTAAATGATCGGAGCCGTTCAATTTATTTGTAGGCAGAGCCAAAAATCAAGCCTTGCCAAAAGTCATAAATGAGTCTGATCATCGGAAGCTCGGAATGCCTGGGTCAAGGCCCATTAGCATGTGTGGGTGGTTGGGAGCAAAAGTACTCGTCCGGCTTGGTTTTGTGGGAGGCCCAAGTTTTCTGGTCAGCCCACCATCTGTGACGGATCCAAAAAAATTGACTCTCCAGGTGGGCGACGGACCTTGGCCTTTTGGTCTTTTTGTTGGATACTGTATTTCTAAAACATTTTGCGTAAAACTTATAATTTTTGTACATTTACGATTTCTCTTATCGAGATAAACTAATAATTCACAAAAAAATGTCAAAACTGACAAATGAAAAAAAACTGAGAAAAAAAGGCCCAAAAAACCAAGGAGAACAAGGGGAGCACCCACTACAATAGTCAACCTTTTTTTTTTTTTTTTACTCATATTGTGTTTTAAAAATTTAAACATAAGTACTGGTAGTATTTCAATTTCTCCTCTCTATTGAAAACTTGAAAAGACGACGACTCCTCTTCTCTACTAACGATGACGATGATCTCCTTCTCTATTGCTGAACGACTCATGTGAGACAACAAACAACGATCATCACGAAGATCCACAAATCGATTGAATAGCCCAAACCTTCTTCGTTATCGGAGGTTCCACCACAAGCATGCAACCACCACCACCACGAGCAACCAAAAACTTGTCATTGTAAATTTGGTATAGGGATTAGGTCTCCTTGATTTGGGTTAAAAAGAAAAGCCGGAAAATTTAGTTTGATATGGGGATGGGTTGTAAGGACCTGCCCTAGCTGACCTGCTAACCATTCGCCTAATCACATGGTTCAAAAGATTAATCTCAAGTTATACAGTAGCTGGTTGAAATCACTTATATACAATATCTTTTCCCATTTCCCCACCAATGTGAGACAAGTTGGGGCTTCACAATCTCTCCACCTGAGGGTGCAACGTCCTCGTTGCATTGACCCAACAACCTTCCTCTAGTGGCCCATGGTGTGTCACTTAGCTTTGTACAGCACAATCAGTGTACTCGTACTAGATTTTAGAGGTGGCCCCCACCATGTAGACCAGGGGTTTGTGCTCTGATACCAACTGTAACGACCCGCGCCAGCTAACTTGCTAACCATTCGCCTAACCACGTAACTCAAAAAATTAATCTCAAGTTATACAATAGTTGGTCGAAATAACTTATATACAATATCTTTTCCCATCCCACCGATGTGGGAAATGTTGGGCTTCACATGGGTGAATGATTGGAGATGATTTTTCAAGCTTTTTCCTCATACTTCAAATTCAGGTAATGGTTTGAGTAAGGGCCGGAGATGCTCTAATAGTTGCGGGTTTTGCGTATTGGAATGGGCTGGGTGTGTCTGGGCTGGGCTGGGCTTTGAGTTTTTTTCACTAAAAAGTTTTGGCAATGCGTAGGAAGGTAGTGGTGTGGGCCAAATGGTGGTGGGATTGAAAAGCCATGCTACGGCGGCTAGTGGTGGTGGGGGGCAGATTATATAGTCCGGCCCCGATGGTGGCAAAAAAGTCAGCCGCCGGTGGTGATGGTGGCTACGTGTGAGTAAATGATCGGTTGTTGACTTGTTGTGGTGAGTAAATGTGTTAAGCCGTAAAGTTTGACAAATGAAGAGCCGGCCGACAACGTATACGAGAAGAAGTCGGCTGTGTGGCCAGGCGCCACCCCAAAGTAATTATGAGTTTGATTAGTGGTAAAAAAAAAAGCTAGGAGATAATTGTTTTTACGTTTTAATTAAATCGGGTTAGGCAATATGAATCTTTTTTTTCATTGAGTTTTGTCGAGGACATTATATTCCTTAATATTCAAAAAAAACTTTTAGATCCTTGCAAACTATAACATCTAATTTCAATTTTGGTATACGTCTTCCTTTGGTTGTACCCTCGACCTTAACCACATATGATAGTTGTCTTAACTGCAAACTACCATGTCGGTCGATCTTCGATAGATATGTTCAAAGCACGTACCTTAACTTATTTTTTTCCGATATTATCTTCTGTTGGTTTCTACCCCTACTATTCCTTAAATGTTTTGTCATCAATCTTTTAACGTTTTGTACAAGAAAAAAAAACTTCAAAACATTAGAATTATTCAAGCATCATGAAGAAATAATAAATCGTGGACTTGGATTCTTGTAGCACATTCATTAATGCCCTAGCGCGGCTGGGAGTGACCACGCAATATGTTATCATTATGATCTAAGTATTATCCTTTAAAACATTCATTCATAATCTATTTTGAACATCATCCACCCAAATACTATTTTGTTGTAAAATTTATTTTTGCACATATCTCTCAAACACTCTACTAGATTCATAATTTATTATGACCACAATCCAAAATTACTAACTCATAACTCAAAAATGAAAATACAAATATAATTAGGCTCCCAAACAAGCCCTCAATCTCAGTACTCAGTAGTGTGGTATAAATATCAGATTAATTTGGTCTCTTGTGCAATTTTTCCGTTTTACTAACAAAAAATAAGTACTTATTTGAAATTAAATGTGATATACAGTGAGAGAGAATGACTAGACTCATAGAGCAAAAAATAAGTAGTTTAAAAAATAAAACCTTAGCGGAACGGGGGTGCTCCACAAACTCTTGACAATGTACTCATGCATGTGGTTATAAATATCAAAAAAGTTTTGGGAGTAATTTTGTTACTCCCTTTTTTGTTACTGTAACTCCCTCTCTTGTGTCTTTATGGATGATTTATTTTGTAAGAAAAGGGAATGACATAAAAAAGAGAAGTGACAAAATCAATTTTTAACCCAAGATGCACTCTATATATAACCCCAAAGAGCACTTTTGGTCCATTACAGGTCAACCCCGAGTCCCTCAATCACCGGGTCATTTGTTTTGAATGTCGCTCGTACGCACGAAATGGGAGGGACTGTAGTGCACTCATCGCATTATATCACGTAGTGCGGTCAATTTGACCATCTATTCGGTGCGGACGATTTAGATTTTAATTCAAGCTCCTACAAATCCTAAGCCGTCCATTGTTTCGGATGAAAATTCGAAACGTTTATTGTCAAGATAAACGGTCGAATTGATCGCACTACACCTATAGTGAGGGGTACACTATAGCCCCCGGGTCAGGACGAAAGTACTTTTTAATTTTCCCGAAAGCTAGGGGTGTAACTTCTAAGCGCTATGTGACAACTATATTCGTAAAGCTAGGTCTAGCTATAGCTATTAGGCACGAGTAATAATTTACTGGTCTTGGGACACCGGCACTGTCGCGTAGTGTCCCAAACCTCTTTTATCTTAATTGTACGGCTCATACGCTTGGTACGGAGACCTACATAAATGGGTCGAGTATATATATGGTAAAAAAGAATGTTGGGGCAACACCACGTGGTGCTCTGAGACAACTAGATAATTTTGTGAGGCAACCCAGAAGGTGTTCTGCAATTTATTCTACTCTATGGCCATCTTAGTTTATTTATTTGTCTAATCTGGAAAATCTAGTACTATGACCTTATTAAAGGGACATATAATTACTATACTTACAAAGTTAAAATTTTTAGAACTGCTTTTCAATTCAATTTGCACTCAATTGCCACTTCTAATTAAAAAATGGTAAAATGGTACTATTTTTTCATACATTTTTCTTGGTCTTTCAAAATTAAAACAAATTATCAATTTGGCGGTATAAAAAGTCAAAAATATACAAATAAAATTTGAACGGACAAAATTTTTTTTTGTATTGAAAACTCTATACGCTACTCGATGCAGGACCACTCTAGAAAATCATTTAAGAGTGGTCCTCGAAGTTCTAGCAGGATTCAAAGAAAGAATCTCTTTAGCATATTTTTCAGCATTAGCTTAGACTCGATCCTAGATATGATAAAAAGACTATAGCAAGATTACTTGCGCTGCTCAATATTCACCGTCCAAAACACTTTTGGATTGTTAGATAAGAATGGTAGAGACAGCGGTGAAATGTCGAGCCTGGTAAATTAAGCTCCTGTAACAGTGAATGGAAGTTTGGCTTTCCTTTGACGAGTCTTCTAGCCTCCATGATTATATATCCATGAAATTCAAACAACAGTACTCTGTCGTTGAATAAGAAAAATAAGTACATTTTTATCTTCTTACCACATTTCTTTGTAACTTACTGGTAAATTAAACCTACAATGGTTTGTCATTATATTTCATGATGTTTTGGACCAGTTATCTGCATTTTACTTCCTCCGTTTCGATTTGTTTGTCTCCTTTTTAACTTTTACATGTCCCATATATAGCACTGTCCAATTTCAAAATCAATGAATTAGATTATGTAAATTTTCAAATTAATGGTTCAGATTTGTTTCCTTAATAAGTTGGAAATCCGAGATTGACAAGCAAATCGATGACGGAAAGAGTAATTTTTTTGCATTCTTAAATACTTGCATAGGAAATGGGTATGATTCTTATAAAACAACAATAGTAGAAAATTAATCACGACATAAAAGAGAGTACAGACGTACTTCTTTGGTCAGGTCGACGAGGTGGGTGCAAGCTAGCTAGCATGAATGCTTTTCACCGAAAAAACGGAAAGGATGTAAGAAAGATACACTGTAATTCCCATGTGTTTCTTGCATGGTGGTGCTTTAATTTCTTTTCATCTTAATTTGTTATGATTTGACGACGACTAGAAACTTTATAACTTGCGTCGTCCGGCATCAACGACCCACAGCCGAATTGCATGACCAGGCCATCAAGTCTTTAAAATATATATATGATTTTCAGACTTAACTTCACATTACATACGAAATGCATGCATGTATAAATATATGATTCGATATATATAAGGACGGGTAAGGCCGAGCTTAAAAACTTGCAACACTTAAGCTAGTTTTAGCTTGCCATTTCGCGGCTGTACAGTACCTTCTCATCTCTCTCTCTCTATCTCGTCTCCTCTCTCTTTCTCTTCTCTCTCTCTCTTCTCTCTCTCTCTCTCTCTGTCTCTCGTCGATATATAGACGGTAAGGCCGAGCTTAAAACTTTTGTTTTCACCTTTTAGTGGTTTTTGCATGGTTTATTTAGAGCATCTAGATTTTGTGTTTTGTATGGCAATTATTTGGTCACTTGAATACTTTATGTTCTTGAACATTAAAATTTAAAATCTTGTCATTCATTTTGTGGCCGGCTCTCTCGTATAGAAATTTTGGTTCTGTCGCCTTTGGTATCTCATCTGCCAATTATATTAGTCAGATATTTTGAATATAATTTGGCACTATAATTATTATCATAACTATGCTTTGACATTTGCATTTTGTAATATGCATATGAGTGTAAGCTGACCCAAATTCCTAGTTGTTGCAGTGACCACGCCCGACCAACTCGATCGTTACCACAAATTGACTGTATTATATATATGAGGCTCTAGCCTATTGCACCGATTATAAATGTTCTTCATATGTACAAAGGCTGCATTTCAGTGACTCATCGACGCCGAATTCTCCCATTGATCCATAATCCTAATTAATAATCAAAATCATCACGCAAGTTATGAATAATAATTAAATAGTCCGGGAGCATCGTCAGTCGTGATACTCTGAACCATTTTAAAAACACATATTTATATGGGATCCATATACTTAGTCGTGGCCAATATGAGAATGTGTGGTTGCAGAGTACCATGTGGCGGTACTCCGGACTACTGGATAATTTAAAGCAAGTTATGATGTATGACATGCATTAAGTTGAGCCGTAACAAGGGGACTGAGATCTAGTCTAGTTCCTGTTCCTCTCGTTCGGTCCCAATTTATGGGGCTTTATACGCCCGGGAAGGACCCACGGTAATGATAGTAACTATTCACTTTTAGACTGAGATCTAGTCTAGTTTTTCTGTTCCTCTCAATCGGATACTATTTGATATCATTTCGAAATGTATTAAACTTGATATAATTGGTGTTAACATGGGTTGCAATCTAGTGTGTGCATTCAGTAATGCCACACTTTTTTGAACATAACTTAATGCATTTCAAAATCATATCAAATGATTATCAGATCGACGTGATTTTTGTTGTGGTCAATGTTTTCAGCAAGGTCTAAAAAGTAAACAGTTTTAATCATTATTGTGGACTCAAAAAAAGAACACAAAAAAGTCCAAAACTAAACCGGACTAAAGGAAAAGAAACTGGATTGGATCCTTCCTCGTAACAAGGACCGCATCAAGTGCAAGTCGTGAGTTTAGACTTTGGATTCCAACAAGTCTAATATTCAATATACTCCCGGAGCACAGTCACGTGATACTCAGGACACTCTAACACTACACATACTCACGAGGTCCACGACTAAGCATATGGAACACTCCACATAAATGTGAGGCCACTAGAATGATGCAGAGCACACGCGACTTTTGATTCGCGACTACTAACTAGTAATTAATAAGAGTTGGATCCTTTCAGGGCCATGCACCCAATCTTATCTATCACAAACCTCAGAATCTTTATCAGATCCGCATGCACTCCATTCGAGGATATCTATCCGCCAATCTGGGATGATTCTCCGGGGCTCCGGACAATGCGATTGGTGTCTGCTATAAATTAGTCGGACGCATAAACTGGTTCGGCAACTGAGTTATAAAATATTAAAAAAAACAAAACAAAACAAAATTCAATACTAGAGTGCTCAAGTTCCAAGCTTGTAATGAAAACTGTTACTAAAACTTACGATGTTCCTCAGGTGCCACACTTGATTGTAAGTATCACCGCGAAGTCTCCCCAGGTCGCCACTCGGATGATCAGAACTAGAAAAAGAATTCCCAAACTGCGTCGCAAAATCTCAACACCTGATCATCGTCATCATCTGCTTCCTGTTCGTTTGATAATTCGGTATCGGCCGATAAACCGACGTTGCTTCTTGTTCTTTTGTTGTCCAAATGTGGAAGACATTGGAGCCAGAGTAGTAGTAGTACTAGCACTAGCAGTAGAAGTAGTTAAAGGCTGAGAAACAAGTGTCGACCCTCTAGGGTTTCCACTCGAACCGGAGTAATTTACGTCATTGCCCCCACTACGAAGTAGTTGTGCATAGTGGAGCAGATTAGGGTAAGGCTCTCTAGACCGAATTTGTCGAGGAGGAGGGGGAGGGGGAGTGATGAGTTTGGAACTCGGCGGTGTCCAACTCGCGAGTCGTGGTGGCGGGTGGAGAGGTAAACGAACTCGCTCCGCCCTTGGACTCGTTCGGGAAGTTCAGCTTGGCTTTGTTTCCTTTGAACCTGAGAGCCGCCTCGTCGTAAGCAGGGCGGCCCCCTCTGCCGTCTCGAACGTGCCTAGCCAGACCGGGCAGCCTTGTTCGGGTCGCGGATTTCCGCCGCCCACTTCCCCCAAGGCCGCTGCCTTACTCCTCTGTAGTGTTTCTTCTTCTGGTTCCCTTCACATTAGGGTTGAGGACTTTCAGGTCAGAATGGAACTTTTGACATAAATGTGTGTAACACATGTAGTTAGGTAACTTAGGTTTTTGCTCCCTAATTCTTGAAATCGTGCTTGTCGGTGACAATTTGAGTTTTTGTAATAAGTTCAAAGATTAATAAATTTCTTTTCGCCGGTAAAAAAAAAAAATTTGTGGTAAAAAAAGGTTAATAAACCAAGATTGCTCTAATCCTATGCAGAAAAACTTGGCAATGAAATCAACAATATGTAGTGATCCAAAATTTAATAATATGTGAGCTCGATCAATACTGGAAAAATCATTTATAGCCCAAAAATATTTTCTAAAACAGAAATTTCTTTTATCCTTAAAAACGTATTCTGATCCAACGCTAATAAGATCAAACACCAAAATCCTACCAAGTACTGTAATATTTTAGGATACCAAAATTTTAAAAAAAAAAAAAACAAAAAACAGATGCATGTTTATAAACTAAAAATAATAATAATTCTAGAAAAAAGTTTAACCAGAACAGATTACTGACTAATAAACAGATGATGATACTTCATGTAAGATAAATATGTATGTATACCTTGATCTGACAGGGTTGAGACGATGAGCTGTGTTCCGCCGTGCCGCCTGATCGGGACAAGGCTAAAGGGTTTTTTGATGATGATCAGGAGGCAAATGATCATGAAGGGGGTACTGGGTTTTCTATCAGTGTTTCTAATCACTTGAGTGAGAGCTGAGACCATAACCGTCGTGTCGTGTGGGATTGAGCCGAGTAGAACGGAAACAACATCATCATCATCTCTTCTTTTTTCTTCTTCTTCTTCTTCCTCTTTCTTCGTCGATATTCATCACACCGAATGGGTCTTTTCTCATTTCTCCGATGATGATCCACCTTTCTTAGATATGAGCTAGCTCAAGTCCTTGCAACCTGCTAGCAAGAAAAAAGAAAAAGAAAAAGAAAGTCTTTGCAACTTTGTTTTTCTACACGGACAGATTGGTTGTTGGGGGGGATATTTTTTTTGGTGGTCCAAAGGGTCAAACGCACAATTGGCCAAATGGGTTGTTTGACGAAGAAGAAGAAGAAAGAAGCTCCAAAAGAAGAGAGAGAGAGAGAGAGAGAGAGAGAGAGAGAGAGAGAGAGAGAGAGAAAATTAGGGTTAGCTGTAAGAAATTAGGGTTAGCTGTAAGTACACTACACCCTTTTCTTGGATGTGTGAGTAGTCTAAGTATCCTTTTCCTAGCTTTGCGCCCCTATCACAAGGGAAGGGAGGAGCTAGAATTGTTGAGTAGTGGGGTTAAATGCATAAATAATGTTTGATACAATAATAAATTTTTGTAGAAAATTAGTCTTAGGTCCATTAAGTGAATTTTATAAACCCACAAGTCCACTTATTAATTTTGTAAGGTTTCAAGACCATTTTAGGGTACCCTAGAGTTGGGTAGGATACCCAGAGTTTAGGCACTTTCATGAGATTTTATGATGCATTTTTTTATTATAGGGTACCTAGGGTTTAGGCACTTTTATAAGATTTTAGGGTGCATTTTCCTATTATAGAGTTTTAGTGTTAGGCACTTTCATAAGGTTTAAGCGGGTTTTAGGCACTTTCTTAAGCTAGGGTACCCTAAGGTTTAGGTTACGTGGACTTGTGATTTTACAAAACATAGTTAGGTAGATTTGTGGGCTTATAAAATGTCTATAGGGGGTCTATCACTAAATTCTTCCTAAATATTTGTTCTCTTAGTAAGTTCTTGGGGCAATATTCTAATTATGTGGTCAAATCTGTAACAGTAATTGAAATTTATACTTGATTAGAAAATTTTAGTGGGCGACTATGGTCAAGTAATCCCATTTGCCACGTATGATGTGGCTAAGTTACTTCTTCCTCTTAATTTTAATATAAAAAGAAAAGAAATTTTGTATGATGTTTTACCAGATTAATAATCAATGATGTGGCGAGAACAATTTTTAGAAAAACATCTACAGGGAATCTTTAGTTTAAAGTGGCAAAAATATTATCGTATTCATCACTATTATTCTTTATTTTCCCTAAATATAGCCTTGGTAGTTAATATAGGTGTTAGATTACTATGAGGGAAACCACCTTCAATCCATAGGAGTTCGAACTCAAACCTTATTATCACCCTAAAGGCGGCTTACTAATTAAAAGTTTTAAAATGATAAGCCCAAATAATAAGATTCAAGTATGTCAAGATAATTATTTCATCTCTAAGGCTACCGTTTGTTTCAATATAAAATATTTTTTCAGAAAACAAACTTCAAAATTTATTTTCTAGTATTTGGTTGATATTGAAAATATTTTTAAAAATTGACAAATAGTGTAGAGGGGGGGGCCTTAACGGTGGAGATATTTGAAAATATTAGAATCGAAACGAGGTCAGGACTGTACGATCAAAGAAATTGAGCAGTGAGAATTGCAATAGAAGGCGCAGTGGGTTCATTTGAAAAATAACTTATATACGGAAAATTTAAGAGTAAGTTATTTTCATCCAATTAATGGAAAATATTTTACATATAAATATGTTTTTCTCATTTTTTACACAACCAAATACCGAAAAATATATAAAAATATCCTTACCGAAAAACATTTACGCCCAACAAACGGAAGCTAAATTTTAGAATTTTCTATTTAATTTTGTACTCCAGTTGTTAGTCGATGACTCTCGGTCGCATCATTCTTGACAATTTTTTTTCGTATACTCCGTATTTTTCTGTTTGCATTGCAATATTGTCCTATACTGGATTTGTGAAGCTCGTTTTTTTTTTATCCCCTGCAAAACGAAGATTGGTGAAGACGTTGCTGCTGGGGATTAGCTAGATTTGGCAGTTGTGGGGGAGGTTTGGTCTCCCTTGACTATAATTGCTCTGGTTTCTCATTTTAGTAGGCGTTTTCAACCGCCAGCTTTTACATCTGGAGAGGTCGGCTCGGTTAACAGCGAGCTGGTCTCGGTTGTTTTGGGCCCAGGCTTGGGCCGGTTGGGTGTTTAGGGTTTTTCCTTGTTTATTTGGGTGTGGATTGGGCTTAATTGTTTCTCTTTTGTTGTGGATCCTGTAGACCCTTTGATATTTTGGGTTTTGCTCTTGTGATGTTCATTCAACTTTTTATTAGATCTGCCTTCCTCTTTTTCCATTTTTAATAAAACTTCATCTTTGCCGATATATATATATGTCCTATACTTCATTCCATCATTCTACACCTAAGTAGCAAAATGGGAGAGCTGCCAAGCACAGCGGTCCCCGGAGCGGGCCCATCCGGCCGCTTATTTCGGAATAGACGGTTTGGATTTAATTCAAGTGCATAAAAATCCTGACCATCCGTTGCTCAGATTAAGATCTGAGCCATCCATTACCGAGGTGAATAGTCGGATGGAACGCTCGCCACCATCTCCGGGTCTAGTACTAAGTGTAGCTCAGGAAAAAAAAATTAGTACTACATGCATTAATAGTATCTCATTAAAATTCACGTCGAAATTAGCATAAGAATATTATTATTGCAATTTGTTTCAGAAGCTAGCCATGACTAAATAAATAAATAAATAAGCGATACTAACAAAAAAGTTGTCACTAAAAGTGTGTTGCTAAAAAATTTAGTGACAGCTTTTAACCTATAGTGACAGTTATCTGTCACTATAGGTGAATAAGCTGCACTAAAAATTTTAAGCAACACACCTTTAGTAATAGCTCAGTGACAAACTTTTTTGTCACTTTCGCTCCTTTTTTTTTTTTTTGTAGTGTACGCTACGTACCCGCGCGATGAGACAAATTAAGGTCATGTTTTCACTAACAGTTTGGGCAACAACTTATGGCATGTTAACTTCTTGTTCGACAAGTTTTTGCATCCCATCTAAAATTTTTATTAGTTAGGGAAAATAACTTGATATTTTTCAACAACTCTCTCTCTCTATCTTAATTACAAATTTAAAAATTTTTTAACAACTTATTAGTTAGTGGAAATAACCTGATATTTTTTAACAATAAGAAAGTGATTCATAGTACTTATTGCCTACCGAAAACACCCCCTAAGCTATGGGTTTCATCGTAGCAATAAAATGCCAGGCAACGGTCCACTTCTGTAATCCTCTTTCTTATCTTTGGATTGATTTGAACTACGTGGTTAGGCTAAAGATAAGTAGGTCACAGGTCGTCACATGTGATATCAAAGCCTACACCAACTAGAAGTGTGAGGCGGGTCCAGCGAGGAAGACGTGCTTGAATAGGTCCAACAAATGAGGAGCTGGGGATGCTTGTCGTGCTTGGCCGGGTGATGAGTCTCTGTCTCCAAAATACAAGGTAACTATGAAGAGGAGCACAGCTAGCTCAATATAGATAATAACAGGCCAATATATACTCCATGAGGATGCATGGCTATTGATTTGAAAATATAATTCCACTATAAATTTTAGTACTAACAAT